>OZ007502.1:99310637-99586158 GCA_963931805.1 Microdon myrmicae
CGTCCTGTAGAAAAATTGCAAGATGAATGGACCAGGAGGTTGTTTGGAATTTACCCAAACAAACATAAATCCCAAGAATGTTTCCATTGACTTTGCAAATAATAGTACAGAAATGGTTCAGGATGGGACATCCGAAAGGGAAACTACACCAAGGAGACCAGTGAAGGTCTAGACCTTGGTCGGCACTCCGAAGACCTTACCCACACAAATGAGGGACTGCGAAATATTGTCGAGCACTAATTAGCGCCCAACTATAAGGCGAAACCCCAAAACCCAAAAGGTAGTAAAGAAGGGAAGGTGTTAGTGGAACGCACACCAACAACCACTTCGGAGGTGGACATCTTCTTGAGTAGATCAGTCATTGTACCAAGACGCTTAGAAACGATAGGTTTCCAGTAGAAATCCGATTGAGACCGGTGGTCAATTTCAAAACACTAAACGAAAAAACCATCGGAGTTGCTTACCCTCTCCCTCGCCCTGTCTATCACCAAGTCTTAGTAGATTTAAAGGATCGAGAAAAGACGGCCTCCAGCACAACCTACGAGCATTATTAATTCATACGTTTGTCATCCAGTTTAAAGAGAGCACCGGCTACATTCCAGCGACTCATGAACTGGGGTTCAGGGGGTTTTCCTCTCCTAATCCAGGGAAAGCGAAACGTAAGAAACGACGTTAAATGCTCTCGATCTTTGACCAGTGGGGAGACAAATGAAATGTACTATAGAGGAACCGGGTGACACAGTGGTTGGAGAATTCTTTAAACCACCCAGGGGTTGAGTTGATCCTAAAAATCATCTCGTCAATATGTAAAAGGAATTTAAGTTCTTTATCATATAAAATGCCAAGGCCGCGGATTAATTGGACGATGGTGCGATTTGAATGTGAAGAGAGTAGGGACGGGGACGCGAAGATATGAGTTTTAGTGAAAAGATTATAGACTAATATTTAGTGGTCTTAAGCGCTAAGTAGTTTTTGCGACACCAAACCGAAAAGATGTCAAGATCTGCTTGAAGTAATGCAGAATCAACTGGTGACACGATAGTCTTATAGAATTTTGTGTCGTCAGCATAGGAAGACACACGAAGAGAAGTAATGGCAAATTTACTGGGAAAGGTGATAGTATATTAATATGTGTGTGTTTGTATATGTAGTTGCGGTGCTCGTATAGGGAATTCGGTAACCCTTTGATTTAAGAATTACGACATATTACGAGATAGGGGATGAAGGGGTTGGAAAACATTACATTGTCCACTGAAATCGCGACTATTCAAAACTGGATAGTCTGTACATCTTATGTACAGCGTAAGGTTTAGCCTTGGCTTTTACGACTGGATTATATTTTGTTTTCAATGGAAAATAAAAAGGTGTAATTTAGCAACGTGGAAAATGTTGTTTTGTAATTATGAGTAATTAGGGGATAAGGGCGCGAATTTGCGTAATTGTTTTTGAAAGGGGGGGGGGGGGGGGGGGGGGAGACTGGGAGTGGAAAATATTTATATTGATTATGTAACATCATGGCAAACTAATAAAGTCACTTTTGTAGTCAATCAAGTTATTTTCCTGTGTTTGATATAAATTAAAAATTCGGTATCTCGAAATAAATCACCTTATATACAAGAAAGAAATGTTTATATTATTTTTTATATAAATATAAAGGAAAACACTTTGAAGGGTGTGCATTTTTCTTTCCTCTGTACTTTTTATGTATTTATTTATTTATTTCAAAATTAAATTAATTAAAATACAAATTGTTCAAAGAAACATAAAAATTATAAACGTAAGGCGTAAAAAAAAAATAAACAAAATCTTTAACTGTTCTGTCGGCTTTAACTTATTTATTTATTTCATTATTTCGATCGAAAATTCGGTTAGTGAGCTCTTCTAACCTACTTCCTACACACATTCGAATACGAAGTAGAAATTGTTACCACTACCCCACAGGACATGTCGCACATATCATTCAAAGAGCCATATCATCAACTGCACACAATCTTAATGTGGAGTAACCAAGTTAATACCAAAGTCAAACTTTCTGCTATCGGCAGCTAATCCAGTCTGAAATATCATCCTCTTTTCCAAAATGGTCTTGGATATCTTCGGTCCAAATTGAAAGACTTCGAGTATTGAAATAAAAGTCCTCGGGAGATGAGATCAACTACCTTATAGGCCTGATGTTCACTACACCAATTTTTATCTGTATAAAGGTGCTTCCATTCTTACAATTTTAAAATATATAACAAAGGGTGTACTCGCAGTTTTCCGGTGACGGTCTTACTCCGTTGAGATGGCGATAAGCGACTATTTGGAAAATGATGTTTGTCCTTTTGATTTCCTTATTTGCCTTCTTGGGTTACCTTCCTTGAGAAGATCTTATAAATGGATTCCTTTTGCACATATTACAATTAAAACTGGCCACTCCATTTAAGCTTTTACTTCACTTTCTATTTCATCTTTGTATTAAGGTCCGCTTGGTGAATTTTATTTTATTTGTCTCTTTTGCTGTCTTTGAAACTCAGTATTTTACAGTATTCTACTTTATATAAACAATTATATTTCACTTTTCATATGATCTTTGTATTAATGTGTACTTAGCTTATTGAGCCATTTACATCGACTGACTTTAGAAATCTACACACACGAGAGAGATATCTGGCCATTCGCGCCCTTTTATATCGGTTCGGCCACTCCCGATCGCACATTTATTCTCATTTTCCTATTTCCCCACCCATTACAGGCGAATAAGCTCTCGCGAATTCATTCAGCTGTCAATGAAACCATAAAGAACGGAAAAATTGCAAAGGAGAGCAGCTTGGGTTAGAGGTTGATTTAGTTTCGCTAGCAACGGAATGCATAACCAAAGGGTAGACTGCGTATCTTCGTTTAGAGGGTTGGGTAATTCTTGAAATGCGGAATTACACGTGCATTACGAGAGTGAGAATTGGAGAGGGCTGTAAAGTATACTCATGCATACATTTCATCGTATGTTGAAGCTATTCATCGGTGAATAGCCTGTCCTTTTTGTACCTAAAAAGGGGAATATTGGCTTGGGAAAACTTTTAAATCGAAATGTGAAGGGGAGTTTTAGGATGGGGAAAAATTCTTCGCTATCTGGAAACAGCGTCGTCTGCCAATGTTTTGCTATCGGTAAACAGCATGGCGTATGATGGTGGTTTCTAGGAAATCGGAAGGACACGAATCAGCTCAATGATTCGGTGAGGGAGGGTTATTTATGTAACGCCATTGCAAATATAATCACAGTCAGCATGCATGTACCTCGAAAGCATTCAGAGCAGCGAAAACCTACTTACAGAGGAGTCTTGCGTTCCCTCAGCCCCTTTCTCTTTCGATCCCCTTACATCCGACCACCGCAAGGCGTTCTTCAATATAAAAACGAAGAAGAAGGGTGCCCTGGGAAGAGGGCCCGGCTTGTCGTGAGAGGCGACTAAAGTTCAAGTGTTAAGTGGGATCCCAACACTCTACTGCACGGTGAAATACCACCCCTCAAAAACTATAGGCTTAATGAAGTGGTCGAGAAATATCCCTGGCGATCTTCGAGACTAGGCTAACTGGCCGGTCTGAAAAAACAGTTGGTTTAGGTGTTAAGTCGTTCCCAAGGTCTTTTTTTTTCGGTAGGAAGGTGGAAATCTTCACAAGATACCTCTTGACCGATCCAGAGACATGCCGGGTTTTTACCGACTAAAACCACCTCCTGCCAGACTCATATTCTCGTTGATCCCCACGGAACTGTCTTTTAGATCTTCCATGGGCGGGACGGAGTTTACTGTTACTCCGCTCGTTGCGTCGCATCTGTTGCATCATTTCACAGAGAATACCATTTGTTACGGACCATGCCTGTTTTGAACTAAGCATGTATTCTATTACTCCTCCCGGAGTAACTGTTCGTCTCATATGTCTCTCCAAAATCGTTCGTGCGGTCTCGAATCTCACGCACTCTGGGAGTACGTGTTACGCATTTTCTATTTTGCATTCGCAATACAAGCAGAATGGGTGAATCACATGCTTATCCTTGTGCAATTATTGCCGAAAGCATCCATGTCCTGATATTAGCTGAGTCAGGTGGTAATTCAGCTCGCCATGTTTTCTTTTCACCCATGTTTCTATATCAGGTATCATGGCGTGGGTCCATCTTCCCTTGGTGTAAGAATCCCACCTTCGTTGCCATTCTCTTAGGCTTGAGACCTCTAATTGTGTCCGCATTCTCCAACGATTCTCTTTAGAGACCTTATGCAATGCAGCGTTTTCTTTAGCTGCAATGTTAGGTGGCGTCCTCCCGGACAGAATATTTATAGCTTCTTCGGCAACCGTTCGGAATGCACAACATGCTCTTAGTGACGCCAAGGTCTGATACCACCCCGCTGTTACGTAATAAAAGCCCCCCTGGATGATTATGCTAACTCGCGCTCTGTATCATTCTCACACTGCAACAGCATTACACATACATGCTATGACAGCATATCAAACATACCCTCTCACCCACTTTTTCCTACGTATGGCCATCCTAATAGTTCCTATGCTACGACAGCATATCAACATATTTTCTCACACACTTTTTCCGACCGAAAAGAAAAAGCAAAAAAAAAATGGTTTTTAGTCGTAGTTAACTTTCTGTGTTTTATTAACACCTTGTTACAAAGGAATTTAAAGCAATAAAACAAATTCAAAACTTTTAACCACACTTAATGTTTTTGTACCAAATAAAAGATCACCTTCTGCATGCGTTTTAAAACAGCAACTCCGTTCTCCAAATTAACATCACCGATTTCACGAATCAAAACAACAAGTTCTCCGTTTCTTATCTTGTTGAACCATCGTCGAGGTCAATGGCCAGAGTCCGTTTCTTTCGAAAGCGCTGAAGAACAGATCACTATATTGGCAAGGATTCTAATTGAGATCACTCATGTCACGTTGCCTGAGAGAAGACCTCGAATTCCAGCGACATGACTAATTTTCGACTGCAACCTTGCCAGTGGCCGTTTCCTTTTTGCTGCATAAGCTTAGGCGCTTAGTACATTGTTGTATATATTTTAACAATTGTTTTAAGGGTCTTTATTTTTCACCAAACTTACCCCTATTTTGCTCCTAGAAGGAAAAGCAGCTGTCCGCGTCTCCGTCCACCCCTTCTTGGCTAGCCACTAATGCAATAATTGTACACCGCTCTTTTGTTTATAGGCATTGGCCTTTCCGGAGCTCGATACGCATAGAGTTTTTACTTTTAATTGCAAGTGTAATAAAATAACAAAATATATTATACAAGGAGAGAACTTTATTCACATTTCCTTTATACTTTTAATTGCAAATCTAATAAAATAACAAAATGTATTAGAAAAGGCGAGAACTTTATTCACATTTCTTTTAACAGAGCACAACCACTCGCATTCAACGCACAATTCAAAAATCTTTTTTTTTTTTTTTAAATCTATTTTAGGAGCCGACCGAAGTGTACATACGCACAACTGAATTTCAAGAGAAGTCAATCCTCGTGTCTCTCTATCCATATCCTTTTTTGTTCCGCTTCCTCAATACAGGAACTGTTGTCATTGTGAGGAACGAAATTAGGCGAACTATTGTTGTGTTCAGTGTATAATATTTGGGACTCTATATGTTGACCCAAATATTATCTACTGGGATAGGGATCAGGTATTTTAGGGAAGTTAATTTATTTTAAATATTTGACTATTGCATGGTGGGAATATTCTATTGTACTGTTAATGTGATGTTTTGGTATTGGGAAAGGATATGCGTGAGCCAGGATTTTATGTATTTTAGGTGGGCGGGGGGGGGGGGGGGGGATGATAATTAAACGATATTAATTATATAACACTGGCGCAAGACTAATGACCTTGCCCAGAAAAAATAAATCATTATGGGAAATTTAACAAGCCTCAGGACTTGCTAAATAAGGCCAAGACCGGTTCCCGGTTGTTGTGCCGATGATGATGATGAATTATATAACAACATAAATGTATTTTATTTCAAAATCTTTTATTGTTACAGGCCGCAACCGAATTAGTTGGATATTCGATATAAACCTACAACATTTGAGCTGATCGGTGTTTTACTCATGTTGCTGTACTGCAACAATTGAAGTGGACGTTTGGCAATCATATAATCTCAAGAAATGGTCCGATCGAAATACCTCGTTCGTGCGATGTAACGTTGTTGTATTTCTCTTTTGGGGTTACACTTAATTGTTGGTTTATGCCAAGCCTAAAACGTTAGAGTACCTCAAGAACAATATCGAAGACGAAATTCCTAGCGTTCCGCCCATTTGTGTGGATGATTGGTGCCCAATTGGTTCAAAAGAATCGATAGCTGCAAATGAACACGCGGTGGTACTGAAATTTAATATTAAATAATATTAATAAAGTAAATTAGTACTTAAAGGCAACATGTGTACTACACCTAGAAAAAATTCAACCCAAATTCTCAATTATTCTGAGTTTTATTTGAATACAAATTTGTCATGTCCCTATTGAAAGCATGTACATTAATACTACTCGTGCAGAGTACAAATCCGTCAATTAACCATCTCACCAAGCAGGACCACCAACACTGGTTCGTGTGACAATTGACTTGGCACGTAGTTATTACTGCACAACATTCAACGAATCATCCCAAAGACAGGAGAGTACGTAAGGTAGGGGGTATTAATAACGTCAAGCCAATAGAAGTATGATAAAATTATTCCTAATTTCGAAGACGTTATGTCACAGTTCCTAAAGCACGAATAAAAACTGTTGCAGTCGAAGGGGTTACAATTCTATTGGTACATTTCAGAATTAGTTCTTCAAGCACTGACCTATTTTCCAGTATGTCCGCTTTAATGGATTGATTCCACCAATAAAATCCTGTAGTTCGAATGAGAATTTCGTAATGAAATCAAAATTTCTCTCACTATTTGGTTCCATTTGAGAAATTATTCAATCAACCCCACATTCAATTTTGTGCTTTCGCCCTCTCAACACCACCCTAGTGCATTTCATTCAAACAACTTCTTATCAGGGTAGAATTGTTTCATTAGGAATTCTATTTAATATCCTATCGTCCTTCTGCAGATGTAGCTAGCTCACTTGGCTCTCGGGCGTGTGCATTCTTTTGTGATGGTCGTACACTAAATCGATGACTGCCAATGGAATCGTAACACTTAAAGAGCCCCAGGAGCAGTTGTCTAACTGCAGACGACGACGACGAAAGATGCAACTCAATTATTGTTCAGCAATTATCCAATGGTCAGCTTTAGGTTGCATCACATCACTTTTAAACGGAGTAAATCGAGAAAAGATGAGAGAAGACAACGACGACGAAGCCGCCGCCATATGCCCGCCCCAAGGATACGAAATACCGGATTCAAGGATTGCATGATTCAAGAAACAATAAACGAAACACTAGAACCTCCATAAATTGCTTGATTCGATTATCAGTTCTGATGTTCATGGAGTCCGTCTTCGTTTGGTAATATGTGAGCCAAGGAATTGAATTGGTGATTCGATGGGAATCTTAATCCATTAATCCTGGACCAAAAATATTGGATGGGGTGCAAGTCGAAAGTTCTCAAAACGAACGACAACGAGTACAGTCCCATTACCAAAGGATGCATGGAATTCGACCGACGATTTTAGAAACTACGCCTGCAGGGGTAATAATGGGAATTTCAAAACCGACAGTTTACGTAGAGAAAATCGAAGGAAGCTGCGAATGTGTGTTCACAACACATCGGTAAGTAAACGATAGGATGCCGGGCGGGGCCCGGCTACTGCCCAGCCAAGCAACCAAATGTCGATAAATTGAAATTACATTCGACAACTGACGGTCGTTCAGAATGAATTTATTTGGCTTTTTCAGCATGAGAGGACACGAGTTTGTTGCATTTGATTCAGATGTCCTTTTTTGCTGAGAAGTTCTAGCCGCTTGATGTTGTTTCATTTTATTGTTTCACGTTGTGTTAGACACTTGACTGACATGGTGCAGTATACACTTAAGTGAACATCTGGTTGGCAAAATGGTTTTGGACTTCATTTTCAGTTATCTTGTTTAAAAAGTAGGAACCAGGCACAATACATTCCCCAACGATGAAGCGCACTTTAACTGTACCATTCATTTGTCTTCTGCTAAACTTTAAATTGTTGATTGCGTTTGTTTTAAGTATAGAGTATTTTAGCATTCGTTCTTAAGGCGAAGTATCCGAATATGTGCATTTCTTGAGATAGAAAGTTCGTAAGGAGTCACTAGCATCGACTTTTGACTTGTCGTCTTTTGTAATTATCGGTAGGTGGTATCATACTATTAGCTTTTTTAAATGTGCAAATTGGGATAAGGGAGTTTTGAATACTCTTACCTTATGGGAAAATAGGGCATAAGAAGAGAGAAGAAAGATACTCGTAGGTCAAAGAAAGAACAGATCATCTACCAAAAGGCTTATACCTCCAAACCGGCGAAGAGTAGATGTTGTTTTTTAAAGGTTGAAGCAAACAAAAGAAACTGGTTCAGCTTTTTCGAGATGGGAAGGAAAGTGGAAGAGAAAAACAGGCATGTATATGTCACAATGAAAGTATCCTAAAGTTTCAAAGTAGACTCAATCTACAAGAAGAGGAAGAGGATGAGCAAGGGATACAACTATGTTATGTACATTTGTTTTGAATGCTTCGATACTACAACGACGAGAAGATAAATGACCAGAGATAACATTAACCATTTATGCGGTTTGACCAAGTAACGATTGTCTCTGTTTATCCGTACGTCTGAAGTACTGTGAACATTCTTTGATTGACGGAAAAATGTTTGGTGATATAATTACAAAGTTTAGTTCGGCAACGGCCGTCGTAATTAGTGATGAATAGCTTCCGTGGACTATATCATGCTCTGAATGCTGGAAAAATTTCCTACGTCCTGCAACATATTTGATTAAAAAATAATAGACCAAAAAAAGGGAATGGGAAAGCAATGAGATTGAAAAACTATTTCCAGTATATTAAAAGAAACAAAAAGATTAAATTATATATTTGATTACTTTGAATTATCATTTTATATAAAGGAATGTACTCCTGCAAAATTTAGCGAGGAACTAATTATTAAAAAAAAAAAAACGGAAGCAAAGGTCCGGTTAAACAACTACGTCCTTCATCTTGTCTTTGGCTTCCGGGTGTCGTGCGTGTCAACGAGAATCACCCACATCCGTGAGAATCTTAAGCTCCATCCGAAAAAGAGAGCGGAGGGGGGTTATGTAAGGATATATTTCTATGGGGTAGGTCTTACTTCTTGAATGGAGGTGTTGTGGTCCTTCTCTCAGGGACCGTGTCTCCTTGTCCTGAAAAGGATGAGGGATCTCTATAGACCGCTCCTGAGGGGACCCGTTGCGGTCACCGCCGTGCTTCAGGGGCCTCCGGGTAGAGTGACAACCGATTGTTAAATTTAGTGCAACAAGAAAATGTTTACCTTTACTAATGACTGCTTTTATTATTTTAAATTCGCATTTTAAATTTATTCGATTTTTTGGCGTCCTTTCCAGTCGGACGCCAATTGGGACTGATCTTCGAATCTGAAATCCATCGCCCTTTTATACAAATCCTCATTGAGATTTGTATGTGTGAAGCTGGAGAAAAGGAATGGGATATATATTTTTAGATTACACACATCTGGCTGCAATCCAGATGGAGATAAGGATTTTAGAATTGTGCGTATGGGAACGAAATAGATATCTTTTAATGTGTGTTTGTTTGCATATGAAGATATGCATTGTGGTGTTTAGATTTTAGGAAGGATTTTATATTTAAACATTGGAGTGTTAGTTTGGGGATATGGATGCATGATATAGTTGGTGGGTAGAAATGTATGTGGAACGAAAATGGTAGGGCTTCTTGGATCACTACAGGGGGATGGTTTTGTTTTAATTACATTTCTCTCGGGAGAGGCGAACCTATAGCCCCGAGTCCGCAGCCCGAGATGGCACCAAATAACTGGTGCAGTTCTTTTTGAACAGTTGCGGATTGTAACACCCCGGAAACATTTGCACGGGGAAGGAATTCCACAGCTTTTCCTGCTATGTAACCAAACATGTTCTGACGCAGAGATGTTCGCACCGTCGGAAGATGAAACAAGAATTAGTGCGATCCGTCGGGTTGTCTTGTGGAGCGCATATAAACCGAATAGCGCGAAGCTATACCGCGAATCTCAGAAGAACGGCACTCGTGATAAAGTCTGTAAAACAAACAGATGTCAACTACGCGACTTCGATGTGATAGCGTCTGTAGTACCGACGTTGACGCCGTGTCCCCAATCAGGCGGATCGCTCGTCTCTGTATGCTTAAGACCAGAGCTCTAAACATGAGACGATATTCTAGCGCGTGTTGAATTTGGAACTTATACAGGAGCAAAAATTGGGCTGGAGTAAAATATTTCTTAGCTCTAAAAAGATCAGTTGTCCAGAGGCGGAACTGGAGGTGTTCGACACTTGTTTATGCCATGATACATTCCCAGAATTCGTGACGCAGAGTAATTTCGTGCTTTCCCCAGATTCGAGGGCCTGGCCATTCATCATCAATTATGGACGATCCACTTTTCTTTGTGAATGTTGTATATTTTGTCTTCGTTGCACTGAAGTCGACGAAATTATCATTTCCCCACTGCAGGACCTTATCCAAATCCCGATTCAGAGAGTCGATGTGGCTACATCTCAGCTGGCGCGACGTTGATGCACTAATCGGCCGACCACTCGAAAAAAAAGGAAAAGCGTACTATCATCTGTGTTCTTTATTACCCGTTGACCCCAACAAACCTTTTATGTGAAAAACAAGATTGGAGCCAAAATAGAATCTTGAGGCACTCTGGAGTTAACAGGATACATATCGGAAAACTTGCCACCCAAAATAACCCGGATCGATCGATTTTTGAGAACGGTCTTCGTCCAGTCGCAAAGCTGCTGGGAAAGTCCGTACGAATGAAGCTTGCTCAACAATACCCCATGCCAGTTGTTGCAGTACAGCAACAAAACATCAAGAACAGAAGGATCCTAAATGTTATTCAGAAATGCTAGCAGTGATTCGAAACGACAAATTGATCTGAGATTCACTGCTCGGCACAATAACAATCAATTGTCACAGTTCCTTTCATGCATTAAGCACCTGAGATTATACTCTGAAAGGAACATACCAAAGAGCTGACAACATAAATTTCTAGTGGCACTGAATGCCACCAATTGCTGAAATAAGAGACTTCTCATTTAACCGTTTAACTGTTACTGTTTTGATAGAGTTTTATGATTTTTGTTGTACTGTTTTTTACACAGTATCTGTTTTTAACATTTTAAAAGTAAAAAAGGTTGTCTTTACGGTGTTTTTCAGTACCTGTTTTTTGACAGTTTTGTTTTGTTAATAGTTACAGTCCATCGTAAAATAAAGTTTAAAGGGATCTCGTGTTGCGATCTACTTTTTGTCAATTCATTTGTTTTATTTAGTGGATGCGGCTTCTTTGAGATCAAATTGATCAAATTATTTGTGGACAGTGCGGCATTATTCGGAAACCATCCAGAGGTGTTCTGAAGTTGAGATGATGTTGGTTATTCTAAAGTAAACCAGAACGAAGGCTGATGCAGAAAAACCATTTTGTTGTTTCCCAGTTGACGAACCATCGGCAACATCGGAGTTGCGGTTCCCAGCTGGCGAAACATTATGGTCCTTCGGAGCCGGATGTATAACATCCGAGCAAGAAGTCGGCGCAAGAATTCAAGCGCCAACAACTGGATTACGTCCAGCGGATCACGTCCGACACAAACGACGAACAGGAAATGGGAATACGTTCACAAGTCGTAACGAGGGAACTATCTCCAGTAACCAGGTAGGTGGCAATTGATTCTATAATTTAATATAATTTAATTAAGAGATCCATCGATCTTAACTTAAATAAAGGTGTTGTGTGGTGTGTCAATAAAAAACTTGTGGGGGTGGAATGTATGTATGCCAACGTATGGCATGTATTCACTAACTCCCCAACGATGTTGTTGCACAAAAATGCTGCTCCGGGAGTCCACGAGAAAATAAAACTTAAAATTGGTGATTCCTTTTGGTTTAGGAGTTCTTTTTTTATTTTAATTTCACTTAGTTTTTTTTTGTATCAGAATTATATACACTGGGTCGATCCTTAAAATATATACTGATTCTTCAGGATCACTTTTTTATTAAAATTGTTTATATCACTTATTTACGAATAAGTTTCCGTGGAAAAATAAACCGAAACTTTCCGGAGTTAAAAAAGAATAAAACACACACGACTGCGCTCGACGTTATTCGATCTTTTATGCTCACTCCGTGCAGTGTAAAACTCGACTCTATCTGCACCGTTTGGTGGAGGGAAAACGACTTATCAAGCGGCGTAGCGTGTATACACTGCTGTGATTGAGATGTGACTGGGAGACGTGTGCTCCGTTTGGGTGATGGTTAGCGACTAGGGTGAATTGGGGTTGAAATTCAAATTTCTTTCTATACACAGGACAACCAAAAGAGACCACGCCTCTGCTCTCTCAACCTCACGCCCGTCAAAGTATGAGTAACTTTTGTTAATAGGGTAATTGACGGACATGAAGAATGAGAGAACAGAAAACATGATATGCTGTGATCTCGGGGTAGCTTTGGTTGTGTGTGTTGGTATCAGATGCAGCTACTGACACGACCTACTGACCCAGTGGTACGGCTATGGTGTAGTTAAAGCGCATTGAACCGTGGAAAGAAATGCGAATGAGAGAGAACCCTAGCGGATGTTACTCCCCTGCAAAGAGAGATGGTTGATCCCAAGCGAATGGGTGATCTGAGGGAAAGTCGATAGGACGCCGCTGATGTTTGGGAAATAATTCGCGTGAGAACCAGACTCTATGACGCTGAAATTACCCCAGCTATTTTGCTATGTTGCAACAGCGTCGTTCTTTTAGACTTGTTGTTGCTAACCGACATTATGAGATTTCCGATGGGAAACTCATGGTTAGCAAGAATAGAGTTGCCGTATGACATTTATGTAGCTAAACTCAATTATGCATTATCTGCAAAGGATGATGAGTTTAGCTATACGTCCGTTTGAAATATTTTACAGGGGAATACATATAAAGGAAATTGGTAAGTATGACGCGCTGAAAGCGGTCGAAATTAGGTGGCAATGTTGGTTGGAATTGTGGGTTGTTTCTCATGTAGAATAGAGAAACCCCCCACAAACTAATTTCATCGACATTCTACCGCCGGGTAGCAATTGTCGTTTATTGAACTAAAGAGAAGTTTCATTCAAACAAGAAGAAACAATATTGGAGTGATAAAATGGAGAAGACATATTTGTTCGGGACTGTTCTAATTTCTAAACGAACTCAGTGTCGACATTGATTTGAGACCAATAACGGCAATTCAGTGTTTACGGTTGATAGATTTCGAAAATGTCTGATCAAGTCCACAAGCAGTTCGTTAAATCCTTCATTGACTATGTAAAACAAGCAAGTGAGGGCTAATCGCTGGGCACTGACGTCGTCGAAAGTCTGGATGTTGTTATACAATGTTTGCAAGCAGCGTTTAATCTGAGCGATGATGAGGATCTCGATAGCGAAGAAGCTATCTAACAGTGCAGGCACAACCTCACAAGCGGAACCACAAAGGTTAGATCTATTCGAAATGTTCCAGTCGATGTTTATCGAACGCAATCTACAATCCCTTGAAACAGCCGAACAGATTAAGAATAAAGGCAACCGCCTGATGAAGGAATGCAAATATCAAGAAGCAGTAGTCCAAGACAACCGGGCAATTAGTTTCGATCCGGAAAACCCAATATTCTACTGTAATCGAGCTGCAGTTTATATCCGTGTAACAGAAAATGATCGTGCGATTAAAGACTGCAACTCTGCATTATTCTACAATCCAAATTACAGCAAAGCATATGGCCGAATCAATACAGGAAAGTACGATGAAGCCATAGACGCCGATACGAAAGCTATTCAATTAGAACGTGACAACAACAATGGGAATTGGATGCAAGTATTACATTATCAAGCGTTGATAATAAACAAAGTGATGGAGCACTTTATAAGATTGGAACTCGGGCAGATGTGCTTCTGAAAAACGAAGACACCGTGGTCAAGTGGAATATGCTTACCACATATATATTTCTAGAGTTCAATCGGACTGGACATATCCGAGCCCGTACTGATTAGGTGGTTCATCACTCTTGTGAGAATAAGCTAATGTCTGCTTTATTTTAATAATTTTTCTATTGCAATCGACGGTGAATGAAATAATTTAATAGATATTTCCTATTTTTACCAACATTGTAAACTTCCAATATAAATAAAACAACCTTTTTTTTCGTTTCATTCGACTGGAACGCGTATGACTACGTTCAAAGGTTCATCGATGACATAGAGGGATTCACGATCCAAAAGAGGACTACGTCCAAGAAGTCATCGATGATATAGATGGATTTACGATCCAACTTATATTTTAACTTTAACATACAAGTCGAACAAGTCATCATCAATAAACGAAGAGCTAGTAATTCTTCCAAATACAAATTACAGTCCACAAATTACTATTATTTAGCAATTTAAATAACACAGTTAACCAACAATTTAATTAATACTCAATTAATCAAATACAAAGTACAGTCCACTGTTCGACATCCAAGGTTGTTTCATTTGGCTTAATTTTACAGAATTCACTGCAGGTACATCAAGAAATATTCGATCAATTCCAGGGTTTGGATTGAGGACATCATTCGGCTCCTCTTTTAATGAAGTTGCAGGTACTTGGAAAGACCCACGCTACCACTTAAATGCGCCCCGCGTACATTAAAAGAACCTCAAGAAGAGGACGATGGTCCATCGGGCAAAAAAGTCAAGAGGACAATTCAATCAAATCTAAGGGGTCAGTACCAAGACAAAATTCGTCAACGAAGACACTTCCGGTCCTATACTTGCAAGTATCATCTCAAACATCGAACTTGCAGATGAATAATTCCAAGAACTCTGAGAATTGCGATTTCACCGCATCATACACATCCGTTCCTGGGCACCGCTTCTCGAAACCTGGGCGCATCGTTTACACATCCGAAGGGCGAACGGTGAACACATGGTCCAACCACCAATCGAAGAAGAAAGGTACCTGGCGTTGGGATTATTGCATACTGCGACACAATTGAACGAAGGCTTCTATCAATTAGCAGAGTATTCTTCCTGATAGCAACCTGGATGCGCAACCTCTCTGGCTCAACCAAGTGCCAGTTCTAATTCAACAAAATATGCCGCAAGGATTCAACCACAACATTCCAAAAAGAAAGCCACCATGTCCAGCAGCATCATTCAACCAGTTCATCAAATACGACCAAAGGTAACGCTGTCGACAGAGGGTTCAGTTCCCATCAAGAAACTCGCCCAACGTCGAGCATTGGTTTAGCGGCGTAGATGGGACATATCCCCAACTGCAACAGCAGCAGCCAGAGCAATCAAATTGGATTCGAGTCGCAGATGATTCTATGCGCTTGGCGGGATACCTAACATTTCTGACAGCGGCACAGGCTGGACATACTTAGAAGATGGTGGAATTACAACCCATCACCTTCAACATATTGACGACCACAAATCACATCGTTTCCGCAGCTGATGCGGCAAAGGTCGCCTTTCAGGCACGTCTCCACAATATGTCGGAGACTATCAACTATGCTGTTCCAAAAAGAAATCATATGCGGTCACACCACCCACAACAACAATTGCAGCAGCAGCATAGACCTTATGATGACAATTCGTATGAGGATGATGGTGGTTCCTAGACAATGACTGCACCTTATGACCGCAGTCCAGATTCAGCAAATAAGAGTTACGCTCAGCGACTTCAACGTCGGAAAAGTGAATCGGCTGACGGTAACTACAGTTCAAATGCCAGAGCATCCAACAATACCGGAAAATCAATTCCACGAATTACCATCAAGGGAACAATACAATCCCTTCTGATATGATGGTAGGTTCAGCGAAGTCTGGGCAATCAAGCAGTATATCGTCTTCTTCAAGTCCTCAAGGCCAACAAGATTATTTCTATGGTGGCCATTATAACAATTACCGAAGCCATCATCATCAAACAATCACTCAACCAGTGGATCAAATACTCCGCCAGGTATTGTGGCCAACGACAATCTCAGCTCCCATCAAGAAATTCGCCCAACACCGAGGATTGGTTTAGCGGCGTAGACGGGACAAATCCCCAACTGCAACAGCATCAGGCACAGCAATCACCTTGGATTCAAGACGCAGATGATCATATGCAGTTGGCGGCAACTCTAACACTTCTAATATCGGCACAGGCTGGCCATATTCAGAAGATGATAGAAAACCAACATTGCACGGCCAACTTTAACGCAACTAATCGGTCTTTGGACTGAATTGACAGCTCCATCTAGTGCACCTAGATTACAACAACTAAATGGCCACATTTCCAACCAAGGACAAACACAAATCACATCGTTGCCGCAGCTGATGCGGCAAATATCGCCTGCCAGGCACTTCTCCACAACATGTCGGAGACTATCACCAATAAACAACGAGCCACACACACACACACACACACTGATACTATAAATAATACTACGGCCCCATAACCAAGTATACTCTATAACTTAATCAACTAATAGAATACATCTATAGTATAACAATATAATTCATTTTGCCACCCTACCGTTTTACCGTACCGGTTTATGAGCAACACGAGCTTTAAGGCCTGTGAGCTCAACCACAAGTACCAACCGCGATTTCCCACGGCGCTGACATACACACGTTGGTGACGCCAACTGAAGGGGACTATTGAGTCCATTGTCGGCGGCCCGGGAAGATGTTGCAGTACAGCAACAAAACATCAAGAACAGAAGGATCCTAAATGTTATTCAGAAATGCTAGCAGTGATTCGAAACGACAAATTGATCTGAGATTCACTGCTCGGCACAATAACAATCAATTGTCACAGTTCCTTTCATGCATTAAGCACCTGAGATTATACTCTGAAAGGAACATACCAAAGAGCTGACAACATAAATTTCTAGTGGCACTGAATGCCACCAATTGCTGAAATAAGAGACTTCTCATTTAACCGTTTAACTGTTACTGTTTTGATAGAGTTTTATGATTTTTGTTGTACTGTTTTTTACACAGTATCTGTTTTTAACATTTTAAAAGTAAAAAAGGTTGTCTTTACGGTGTTTTTCAGTACCTGTTTTTTGACAGTTTTGTTTTGTTAATAGTTACAGTCCATCGTAAAATAAAGTTTAAAGGGATCTCGTGTTGCGATCTACTTTTTGTCAATTCATTTGTTTTATTTAGTGGATGCGGCTTCTTTGAGATCAAATTGATCAAATTATTTGTGCACAGTGCGGCATTATTCGGAAACCATCCAGAGGTGTTCTGAAGTTGAGATGATGTTGGTTATTCTAAAGTCAACCAGAACGAAGGCTGATGCAGAAAAACCATTTTGTTGTTTCCCAGTTGGCGAACCATCGGCAACATCGGAGTTGCGGTTCCCAGCTGGCGAAACACCAGTCATGGCCAAAAGCCTTGGATATATCCAATGCGACCGCCCTTGACTCTCCATGCTTCTCAATCGTAGATGTCCATATATTGGATATAATATATATATATATATAACACTAATATAATATATATATATATATATATATATATATATATATATATATATATATAACACTACCGGCCGCATGTTAAAATGGCCCATTCTATGCCACAACCTTAGCAAAATATTCAATTTACGAGGGTTGCCTTTTATATTTCGGGATTAGAGAACAAAAACAAATATTGATCATCGAAAATCACTTTATTGTTTTTCAAAATATTCCCCATGAAGATCTATACACTTTTGCATGCGTTTGAACCAATTGTCGAAGCACTTTTGCCACTCTGATTGGGGTATCTCCAACACATGCATTCTGAATGCAGCAACCGCTTCTTCAGGTGTCGAAAAACGTTGACCTCTCAGTTTGTTTTTTACGTACGGGAATAAAAAGAAGTCATTCGGTGCCAAGTCCGGCCTATACGGCGGATGACCCATCAAATCGATGTTTTGGGTGCTCAAAAATGCAGTTGTCGCAGCCGATGTGTGAGAGCTCGCATTGTCGTGGTGAAGAGTGATCCGTCTTCGGCGGTTGGTTTTCCTGATTTCTTGGAAGACAACTGGCAAACAAATGGTTGTGTACCACTCAGAATTGACTGTTCTGTGTTGCTCTAGTGGTACGGTTGCGAGATGTCCAGTTTTTCCGAAAAAAACAGGCGACCATTTGCATGGAAGTGCTTCGTGCGCGAACAATTTTTGTTGGATTTAGCTCATCTTGAAACACCCAGACAGTCGACTGCTGTTTACTTTCGGGCTCATACGCGTAAATCCACGATTCATCACCTGTCACAATGTCATAGACGTGTTTCGAAGCACCGCGACCGTATTTTTTGAGCATTTCTTACGACCAATTGACACGAGCCTTTTTTTGGGCGATTGACAAATTGTGTGGGATCCAACGCGAACAAATTTTTTTGACGGTCAAATGTTTATGCAATATTGAATGTATGCTGGTCCCACTAACGCCTAAGGTTGTCTCAATCTCACGATAGGTCACATGACGATCTTCCAATATCAGTTCGCGCACAGCATCAATGGTTTTCGGAACAACAACTGATTTTGGACGACCTTCACGAAATTCATCTTGGAGTGAACTACGACCACGATTGAATTCACCATACCATCGATAAACACTGGTCCTTGATGGAGCTTCATCGCCAAAAATTGAATTAAGTTTATTCATGCACTGTTGTTGAGTTAATCCACGCCGAAAGTTGTAAAAAATAATCGCACGAAAATGTTGACGATTTAATTCCATTTTTGGGCCGAGATGAATCTTTTAAGTTACTGTAAACAACACAAATAGCGCTCGTATGTCAAAACGTTCTGAGTGCGTATAACCTCAAAAATGTCCAACTTTACGACAGAGCTGTCAATTGCCGGATTGCAACACTAGGGTTGCCAAATCCAGAAACATAAGAGGCAACCCTCGTACAACACTAAAATACGGCCCTGTAAAACACCCTTACATTCTGCTTTATGTGAAACAAAACGCTGCAACTGTCTTGAAAATGAATCCTCGGATCTCCATCCCGCAAGCCAAATATTGTTGTGAAGTAGATTGAAAATTAGAAGAAAAATCACAATTAGAATTTTTTTAATTTGAGGGGTCTGGGTGATAAATGCATGTTCTGCAAATTTAAGAAAAAAAGTTAATGATGATATTCTTAATTGCTTAGATATTACCAGAAGAATAAACTCATTCAAATAAACAAATGTTGGGTTCCTTTCATTATAGCATTTCCTATATTATCACACAATGATAAACCTTTCTGGAGCATGCAGCTAATATTGTCATTTGTATCACCCACAAAATATTGATTTATATGGATTGATCCCACTGACAGCAGTCTTGCCCGTGTAAGAACTCCTTACAATACCTCGAAAATATTCAAGAACAGGTAATTTTTCTTCGAAAATCTACTTGCCAACTACTTGCGAATATTTTCAATCTATTGTGAATTATCCGCTCCAGGACGACGTTAGCTAAGCACTTCTCCTAAAGTCCGCAAGTGCCTCGATACATCCTTCCCCACCCACCAATGAAACTATATTTACTTTTTTCCGGATCATTACAAGTATAAATCACCACGCCGATAATAATCTCGTTCAAGTGTCAACACTCGGCCATAATTTGAAGTTTGGTAAACATTTCCCTGCCGACGTTGCCAAGGTTTTCCCTCTTGAAAGTTGTCCAAAATATCTGAGTGGTTTGCATAAGCGTGCATTTCATCCTTCACTAAGGATGCTGTGAGAGAAGGTGAATGAATTTCGTAGTTCGATAACGAAGTAAACACAAAATGAAACGAACACTTCACTCGTGCCTCCTAGTTTCGGTAGTTGCATTGAACTTTTCGATTAACCCAACCCGGCTAGAGGTGCATTTCGTTCTTAAAGGGCTTGTGATACGAACACTTATCCCAAGATTTTCAATATTTGCAATTTACAGAAATTGTTTGCGAAAAATATTCTCAAATTCTATTGAAAAAAAGAAATTGAAAGGATGTTTTTGTATGTAAGCAGGTCAGTAGAGGGAAGCCTGTTTTTGGCAGTTCACTAGAGGAAATTGCTGTTGATCAAACGAGTTATTGCGGCAATGCCATACTTACATTTGATATTTTAGTTTGTATTGAACGCAGATGGATCCACCAATAATATACTATTTAGTTCCTTGTTGAAATATTAACGGGAGAAAGAACAAATAGAACTACTGATATCAATAATCAAATCACAATATCCCCTAAAAACATTTTTTAATAAACTTTGACATATCTTCATACACGACAAAAACACTCTAGCTAACGTATCCAAAAAATGCAAAAATGCATGAGGAAGTCCAAATTTTTACCTTTGGGTTTTAAAAAACACGTCCAATGGGATTCGTTATCGATCTCTTTTACGACCGTCTTAATTGGCGGATAAATTTCGACTCTCTTTATCTCCACCGTTAAGGGGGTATTCTGGTCTAGAAATTTGAAAAATCATTTTTTTGTTTTCATATTTTCAAAGCTTAACCCTCTAAGAATATGTCTTTAAGAGGATTTTAGAAAATTCAAATTATTTTCGGAGGTATGGCTGTTTCGCTGACGCGCCGTCTAAACGAAATGAGACAATGCCCGGATTGACCGCTCAGAGATACAAGCGTCTAACGCATCAAAGGTGGCCAGAACTGCGTAAGATACTTATTTCGAAGTCGAGGAAGGTCCAATGTATGCAGCAGGAATGGCAGATTGAATAAACGTAAGCCTAAAATATTGTGACGAGCTGGCAAGACTCCAAAACAAAGTACTGGAATATTCTGGAAAGTACTGGAAAACTGGAGACTATGAGCAAAACTAAGCGAGAGGAAAAACGATGTCTCCAGTGAAAGAAGTGTCACTTTTGACGAAGGAGCAAAAAGTGAAAGAACGGTTGTCAAGAGCAGAAAAATAAAGATTTAACAAAAAATTTATTTCACGGCTTATTTTGTGTGAATAATTAATCCAGCGAACCCTAAGCTCGCTACAATATCATTTCATGACTTAGGCCGCGAGAAACTTTACGTGAAACTTTAAACTTTAAACTTTTTCTCGAAACTGTCTTTGTTGTGTGCTCAACCAAGCGCTGAAACACTTTCCATATACAAAGAGTTGTTGATTTGTTGTGGCTAGCGTCAGGAACACGATGGTGTTGTGGGGGTAAAAGTATAAGTGCCTAAACACGGGCACTTGGTTCACTTCCTTCCCACTTGTAGTTCCGCTGCAATCCAAGTCGCCAATTAACTTGTCCACAAAAATATATCCCAATGTCACGGGAAAAGTAAATGAAACGCTGGAGTACAGGAATGTGTTTTGGTATTAATCCGTTTTTTTTTATTGTTCTGTCTTTCTTAACCTAACTTAGAACTTATGATAAGTGTGATTAAATTGAATTTTATAACTTCTATAATAGTGGTGCAACACTTCTTTTTCGACACTGTGACCGCAGTAATTAAAATTTCGATTTAACGTATTACTTGACCATAGATTGTACATCGACTCCGAAGACGTGTGCTCCATTTGAGTGATGATCAGCGACAGATTTGAATTACAGTAATTAATTTTTGGGCCCGAGCGGCGACATGACCAACCGCGATGATTATTGAATAGCGACTGATGAATTAAGGGTGAAATTCTGTATTTCACTTTACACACAGGACAACCAAAAGAGACCACGCCTATGCTCTCTCAGCTTCGCTCGTTGAAGTGTGGTAACTTCAGTCAATTGGGTAATTGACGGACATGGAGAATGAGAGAACAGAAACATGATGTGCTCTGATTTCGGGGTAGCTTTGGTTGTGTGTGTTGGTATCAAATGCAGCTACTGATATGACCTACTGACCCAGTGGTACGGCTATGGTGTAGTCAGAGCGCATTGAGCCATGTAAAGACAGAATTTCAGAAGAGAGGAATATTTAGGTTGTGGAATTCACCTGCAAAAAGAGATCATTGATCCCAAGCGAATGGATGATCTGATGAAAAGCCGAAGTGACGCCAAATTTGCTAGGGTAATTTATCATGACAACTAATTAGATATTTTGATAAATTCCCCAGTGGTTTCGCTATGATGCGACGGCGTCGTTTGCTTCGATTTGTTGTTGCTATCCGAAATGACTTTGAAATTTCCGGTGGAAATCTCATGGGTTAATGCAATAGTGTTGCCGTATGGCAAGAAAACACTGAGTGCAATTGTGCATTAACCAAATAGATTAATGACTTCCGGTCAGTCTTCTTTTATGGATTTATCTATTGCAGGTGAAATAGCCGACGGTAGGAATTGGGATTGGTTCACGCGCTGTTAGCGGTCGAAATAAAGCGGACATTGGGGTTGGAATTGTGGGTTGGTTCTTCATGTAATATAGAGAAACCCCACAGTGTCTCCTGGCGTTGATAATGATGTTTCTAAAAGAGTTTGTAGAATTAGTATGTAAAATGACCAAAAGGATACCTCAGGGGGATATCCTAAACTGTGATGACCAATTTCCAATAATAAAATGCGTTTTTATTAGTCTGATGAGATATATTTATTTGGATTAAAGAAATAGACTTGTGGTGTTGCTTTTACAAAATTTACGCAGAAAGAGAAAGTATAAAAGAAAAATGGTTGTCCTTTGACAACCAACAGAATTAATTCACAAATGTCAGCTGATTGCTGACATTGTTTGGGGTGATGCCACATATCTAATTCAGGTGGTGCCACGGGTATTTAATTGCGAATTCGCCGGTTGTGTCAAGGGCGAATCCGCCACAGTCTTTTTTAAAACAATACCCTCGATTTTTCAAGTTCTACTGAACCGATTTACTTTAAATTTAGTATATGTGTTCTTTATAGGCTTTTCTATTGCATGAACTATCCTCATCTCCAATTTTCAATGTTAACTATTTTTTAAAAATTCGAAAAACTAAAACAAAGTGGTACAAAAATAAATTGTGTTTTCAAGCAGTCGCCATTTTGTTAAAAAAATTTTTTTTTCAACTTCTTTTAGTTCCAATGATAGGGGCATTTCTGTAAATTAATAATCTTTTTTTTTCAGATTGGTAGGAGGGTTGAATCGTGGGTATGGTCGCGTGCTAACTTTTTGAGATCCCCCAATTCATCAGCTGCTAACTTTTTTAATTTTGAATTATTTACTTTCAATTTTTTTTTTAATGTATTCTTGAAATATTAATAAACATCCTATAAAAAATGAATAGTAAAAATATTGATTGCTTTTTTTTACAGCACTTCAAAAATTGCGTTAAATTCGTGCGTCCAGACCAGAATACCCCCTAAGTTCGATGGGTAATTTTTCAAATTTTTCTTCTGCGTTCATTTATGGGTCAATCGGGGCCCACTATCTACAATCAGGAGATGACATCCACGGGTGTAATCTAAACATTCTTTAGGATAAAAGCATGGTAGTACATCTACTGATATGGACATCTACTATTTTAAGACAACATTTCACATGCGATCTCTTTAACACAACTTTATACGTACGATCCATGGGTAATCATCGTACTTCTTTATTATCTTGCGATGATAATAACAGGAACCGAAGCAACTTGTGTTTATACAGTATAATGTATATATCTTATTTCTATTGTTTCTATACGTATTTGTCTATTTTATGGGGGGCACATTTTGTATTGTTTATGACATCGTACAGTTTTTCCCGATGTAAGCATCTGGGCTGCATTTCAATTTGTATGCCTTTTTACAGGTGGCCATAAATAAATTGATGTGTTCATAACACAAGTTGACCACACCTGGTAAACCCGCGTTATGTTAATACCATTATAGCAGGAGGCGGTCCCAATAAATAAATGTACGAGAGTGAATGTTTTCGAGTGTAACATTCGCCCGCTGTTTCACATCTTGATTGCAGAGCATCTGCTGAACCCTATGGCTAACGTTAAGGTGGGAGCCTCCTTCTCCACGGCACTATTCCTAAAAATATATCATGATCAGGTCATCGTTGAGGTTACCAAGGCAGGACACGCAGGTCATTTAAAAACACAACAGTTTGAACAACAGTTTCTTTGACAAGCTCATTCATCGCGATACTTAAGCTATTCACACAGGGCTTCAAGGAATACTGCAATCTTACTAATAGTACTCTTATAGCGCTTGCGACGATAGTGAAGAACGTGTGATTCGAACTAACGCTATGACGGTTAGAACAACCAATGCTCAACCCACCAGGCCACTGCCGCGTGTACGAATTCGATTTCTAAACTCAAGTACATTCGACTGATGTGGAATTGCTGTGTTATTGGTTGGTATACGGCTCTGATGGTTGGCTTATTCGAATTTCTTTCGGTTTTCTTCACTATTTACTTGTATATTGTGTGTGTATCTGTTAGAAACGCCACACTCTATACAGTGGCAAATGTCAGTGAAAAAACTCAAACATGAGGAATTCCCACTAAGAGTCGTGGGGAGTTACCAACAGATGCACCCGATACATGTTGTAAATCGCACAGACGTGTTTTTTTTTTAATAGGTGGTTGGACAGAAAAGTTTCCGATGTTAACGTGAAGATAGCAGCACTCGTTAATAAAAACTAGTGAATGTGTGGGGGTTCTCTATATCACACGGAGAACCAACCCACAATTCCTACTTAACTTCGACCGCTAACAGCGCGTCACCCTAACCCAACCTGTAATCCATGCACAAACACGAAAAAACACATGCAATTGCATACATTTTCCCAAAACCGCTTCGATTAATTCTTTATCTAAATTATATTCCTTACTTGCGAGCAAGCAATTCTAATTTCCCCCGAAAATCATATTCTATAATAAACGCATATTCAAACTTACAACGGAATACTCACCATCTCCACCAACTACATCGAGCCGCATACATTCTTCCAAAAACCGCTTCGGTTAATATCTTACCTAAATTATATCCCTCGCTTGTAACCAAGCAACATTTAGTTCCCCCGAAAACTATTTCGGTTCCCATTCCACCTAAACCATGTAGGACTACACCAATTTCCTCTTACTGGCAAGCCACCAGCATAATGCGTCGCCCTTCCACGAAACGACCATCGCAACGATCAAGTCCCTTGACCACACTTGGCTATGCCTGCAAAACCAATTTCCCGGTACACGCAACCAAAGAATCCAACTCCGCCTATACGGCACTGATTCTCCGGAACTAAATCCTTTATACAGGCATAGCAACCCTTTTCAAAGTTCATAGTAAATGACAGTTGTTTTATTTTAGCTATGACTCCACTGTCACGACGCGACGCACTTTTCCTCGCTAGTAATTAGTCAGTCGAGATTCAACCGCCACCGGGGCCAGACGTATATAGTCGAGTCGCAACAGCCAATACGCACACACCGGGTTAGTCATGTCCCAACCGCCCAGTGCTACCAAACAGTTCGGACGAATGCTTTAATCTACGGGAGATGAAACGGAGCGAGTGTTTTCGGGAAGTTGTAGCGCGATAAAAAAAGCTTTCAAGCAATTTGTACTAAATAATTAATTTGACTTAACGGCAGCTTCCAAGCAGTGTGTACAAAATAATAAATTTGACTTAAGAACATAACAATAAAAGGTAAAGGTTTGCAACAGAACGAATTCAGCGCGTTTCATTTTCTTCTTTTGTTGGTGGACAGTGTTCGGTGGAAAGTTAGGAAATTCTTATTTGTGAGGCGGAGTAGAACACCCGTGTCGCACGCCGGCACCAAGACTTCGCCCACCACAAATGTCGTTTTGCATCTTTTGACAGTCACTCACCGATAGTTGAGCCATTTTGGATGTGCAGTTTTTATTTGACAGGCATTTGAGTGAGTCGATGTGAGTGTTTTTATGAAAATGGACAAAATTGAGTGTTTTTTGTTTTTGAACGGCAGTACGCCTACGCAAATCAAAGATGAGTTGGACTCTGTGTATGGGGACATTACCACAGTGAAATTTTCAGCACCTGAAATTAAACGTGGCCGTGAGAGCTTGGGAGACGATGAACGTTCGGGACGTCCAAAAACTGCAACAACTGGCGACAACATCGCTAAAGTTCACCAAATGGTGCTAGATGACCGCCGAATTAAAGTGAGAGAGATAGCAGAGGTTATGAACATTTCCAAAGAACGTGTTTGTCACATATTAAATCAAGATTTAGGCATGAGGAAGCTGTCCGCGCGTTGGGTGCCGCGTTTGCTCACGTTGGACCAAAAACGTATTCGAATGAACATTTCCAACGCTCTGTTGGCCCAGTTTAAGCCCAATAAATCCGAGTTTTGGCCCCGATTAATTACTGTCGGTGAAACTGGGTTACGCCATTATACGCCCGAAACAAGAATACAGTCAAAACAGTGGACCGCAAGGAGGGAATCGGCTCCAAAACAAGCGAAAACTGCGTTTTCGCCTAAGAAAGTGATGGCGACTGTTTTTTTGGGATAGTTGTAGCGGATCCGCCAAACCCCACAGTACAATTACCTAAAAACCCCAATTACCTCATCCCTAGACGCATAAATGTTTGCCAATGCAATCGCATTAGGCACCCGAAAATGCTACATGCATTAATTGGAGCAAAGCTATAATCGTAAAGCTTCTGGAAAAGAATTCTTACCTTTTCAAGCATTCATTCGCTTACAAATCCCCTGTAAGAGTTCTTACTTTCCTTATCATAAATTATCCGGAAAAGAAAAACCCCGGTTCACATACCATGTAACCATTCCAGCCAGGGATAATTATCATTGCGTCGCCTATTCCCAGCTTCATTCATGTGTACAATAAATTTCTTTATGTATACATTGGCTGGCGACCTTTTTCTCCCAGCAATAAAATTCTCTGACTCCCACAATGTGCAAACCAAAGCAAATACGCATTCCGCGTCTCTTGGCATAAATTAAATCCTACAGCATAAACAAATGCAAATAGGAATTCAATACGTACCCTTACTAGCGATGCCATAAACACCATTTCCCAGTAACCTAGCTAAAACCAATTAGCACATTTCCACATCGCATCGTTGTCTCTTTGTTTAGCCGCGCGGCACATGCATCCGACTAT
Source organism: Microdon myrmicae (assembly GCA_963931805.1). NCBI lineage: Eukaryota > Metazoa > Arthropoda > Insecta > Diptera > Syrphidae > Microdon > Microdon myrmicae. The sequence continues at coordinate 99,337,808 of OZ007502.1, forward strand.
TTCGGTTTTGTTTGCTTTACCGAAATCGTATACCATGAATGCTCTTTATTCCCTTTCCTTGTTCTAGGTTCGCTTTTCATCCATGAAAGGACCATGCACACATACCACCATGATCAAGATTAGCAAGTGATCTCTGCACGAGAAAATTATCGCGGAGTCGAATTTCATCTGCTGACCACGCTGGTCGCACGCAAGAGCTCCCGCCCTGCGTGCCGCGGCGCAGGAGCGTAGATATTTACGGTAGAGTCGCAGGAGTTGTGTCGAACTTATCGTTTTCAAATTTTTTTTGGCGAGTTTGTGCCACAGTTAATTCTAGTAGTGACAAAGAAATTATAAGTGAGTAAAGTGATATTATTTTGAAACAACAAAATGTAACTAAGTTCAACGAACTAAAATTAAGATAAATAAAATCCAATAGCAATTAACATTAACCCAAATCCGTGCGTTTTATTTATTTGGTGATGTACATTCGTGGAACTTTTAGTGGAAGTGATGCGGAAGAAGTGAACCGTGTGCCCGTGTCTGGCACTATACTTCTCCACCCCACATAGTCATAGAGTTATCTTAACCAATTATCTTCAAAAACATTATAGGAGCATATTATGCATCATTACTTGACCAACTGAAGGCAGAAATTGCAGAAAAGCGGCTACATTTTTAAGAAAAAGAAAATCCTGTTTCACAAAGAGAACGCGCCGTCTCACACCCCAGCGGTTGTCATGGCGAAAATCCACGCATTATTTCTTTTTATTCCCTAATCTAAAAATTGCGCTCGGAGGACAGAGTTTTTCGTGAAATGAGGAGGCAATCACCTTGGTGAAGTTATTTTGCAGAGAAAAACGCCGAATACTATTTGGACGGGTTAGAGAGATGGGAGCATCGCTGGGAGAAGTGTGTAGAGTTACAAGGAGACTGTGTAGAAAAATAAAAATACATTTTAAAAAAAAATGTCTTGTATCTTTGTTAGGTCTGAGTGATACGGACCTCGTGTCCATATCCTCGCCTAACACTCACTAATTCCTGCAAATTTCCCCTCTCTGCCTGTAAAGGGAAGAGAAACCGTCAAGTAGCTACTTTATGTAAATTCTACTTGGCAGGAAAATAAAACGTAAAGGTGTTGGCGCCGAATAATACAAAAAACGTCAACGACAAAAATAAAAAGATTCATTCAGCGTAAATCTATAAAATTGTGAGTACCATAGAAGACAATAAAAAGAACAGTAAAAAATGTATATTGAACTTATTCGTTACTGAATATCATAATACAATAAAATCAAAAGAAGAAATGAACTAATTTAAAGTCGACTGAATCGAAATATTAAAAAATGTCACCAAGAAAAGGAACAAACTAAAAATCAAACGACAACAAGCTGAACAGGGGAGCACAGAGCTCAACGCCCCCTGCAACCTGCGATCAGCAGAGATCACTGCAGCTACCGCGACCGCTCCACGGTCGATCAATTAAGTTCGTATTGTATAATATATCACTATATTAAATTACTAGAATATATACCCATATTAAATTGTGAATAATTACATAACAAGTCCACCCTCGTATACTTCTCTCAGGAGAGACGAACCTATAGCGTTGACATAGCGCCCCGAGCCAGACGCGGTCAAAAGTCTTGGAGACATGCAGTGCGATCGCTCTTGACTCACCATGCCCCTCAATCGCAGGTGTCCATATATCGGTTATAAGGGTCAAAGGGTCTCCCGCGGACCACCTGCCACGGAATCCGTATTGACTATCATTAAGAAGTCCGTTGCCTTCCAAATACCGCCATTGATGACTTTTTCCATCACCTTAGATAACATAGACAGTAATGCTATCAGTCGGTCATTTTATGGGAGACGCTTGTCGGGAATGTTTAGTCGGAGCACCGGCATGAGCGCTAGGTTCGCTAAACTTCCACTTAAAATTGAGGCACTACGATTGACTGTGGTCCTTGCGATTGAAGTCAACTTAGTTCGTCGTCACTGAAGAATGTCAAAGTCTCAGTACGCACCAGGGAGAACAGGAACAATTAAAACGCTTGGAGATTGCTGGTGATCACTGCTTTATTGTTAATAATTTCTTTTTTTGTTTTATTTTACACAAGTTTCTTTCACATATATTTAGTTCCACAATTTTAGATCCATTAATTTAGTGTTCTCTTTGACAAACAAGAGCTACGCGGTATATTAAGCGACTGGCGCAAGGACGGATTTCCGCACACGCTTGACACAGGATCACGCACAAGACAAAAAGATATATCGTTTTGACTCGACTCCGTATATTAAAAAAAAACCTCAATAGGCGCGTATAGTGCGTGTGCACGCTTATGACGATGATATCTGACTCCTCGATGCAACTCACATCCATCAAATTCGATGGTGGTGAATTGCCTCGATGGAGAAGGAGCGAAACGACCAACTTGGCGGCAGCCAATCGTGATCGAGCATGTAAGAATTTTCATATGCCGCATAGGCAAGTTCGATGCTCTGCAATGCAGACAATGATCAGCGAACACCTGATCAAACAATGCACGATCATCAGGGGCCGCGGCGATGTGGCCATAGATCGTTGATGATGTACGCCTGGGAACGAAAATAGGTTGTTGCTTCAAAGTAAACAAAAACGCTATTTCACAGGTCCTATGGTGGGATGCACAATGTTCATGATGTGCCTATGTTGCAAAGGGTCATCATTGTATTTACATAGGATTCCAGGGAAGTGCCGTTGTAGGCGATATCTGCTGGTGACGATAGAGATTGGAAATCTATTTGCTTTAGCCGAATGGCTCTATAACAGAATAGGGAAAAATGTAAATGGACGTTAAGTCCATAGCAAACTCAGCGACGGCAACTATGGGTTATTTGTTTGGGTTAGATGATGGGTCTTCATGGGGCATGAACGTGGGTAAACAAATGATCATGTTCATGTCTAAATCAAATGCTCGGTTGTATAGTGATTAGGAAATTGGTCGCAACTCAGCGAACCTTAGGGGATATATACGATATACAATTATGTATGGTAGAAGGGAATATCGGTTGCAGCTGTGTCCCCAATACGCTGGCCAGCGTTTGTTTATCGTTAATTGATGGCAAGCTGAGCCGGTAGGAGATGTAAACTGGTTCATGAAGTATGAACCAGAAAAGTTCAGGAATATGTATGCCGTCGGAGAGATTTCCTTTCAGGTATGAAAACTGCTGCTGGGAGCTTACGCTGCTCAAAATTGCAGGTAGGTATGGTGTCTTGTGGATGGGGGAAAAGACAGATTAAGTTGAGGAGGTGGGTGGTTCTTGGAGAAAACTTTAAAGAACCGCCACACACTGATTTCCCCTCTTTGGGATTGGCTGAACTCGAACGATTTTCCAGCAGGTAGGAAATGTCCTTAGTGCATAAGATAAGCGAAAGAGTCTGTCAAGAACCGGTGATAGTTCTGGAGCACAGTTCTTAAGGATTACTGCTGGTATTCCGTCCGACAGTCCAGTCCACGTAGAATGTGTTGAATAGACGCGGGTGGAACCCCACATCTTGCATCGAAGACCGTATCGGCGCGATCACAGGTGGCTTTAAAATACCGGCATCGAGGATTGAATTGGCGACAAAAAAAATCGCGAACACATTAGTTTTCTCTTTTAAAATTGTTACTTACGTCCCGTTGCCGTCACCAACCGAGGAAAGAGGAGGAAGCGAATTTATTGCTGACAGCCCTTGCCATTGACCAGAAGGGGCGCGAACCTGAAGGAATTTATTGATCACTCTGTCATTGTGAGCTTTCTTCGGGGTATCAATTGCCTGGTTGCACGCGTTTCAAATTTTAACAAAATTCGTTCTATTAACCTCGGTGGGATTGGAACGCCATTGCTTAAAAGTTCTATTTTTTGCCGCTGTATTCTGCTCACGTCTTCATCAAACCAAGGTTTATCAGATGAACTTTGTTTGGTGGACTGCGGAATATAGATCTGCATCCCGAGAACAATAATCTCTGTGACCGACTCTACGCATGCGTTAACATTGGAGTCTCCAAAGCAAACCTCCGACCATGGAGAGGATGCGAAGAAATCTCGCAGATCCTCCCAGTTGGCAGCCTCATACCTCCATACATGGCGAAGTATCTTAGATCGATCATTCGTTTGAAATGCAAGTGGCTGGGCAACTAATATCAACCAGTGAGTTTCCCAGTAGCGCAGCAACTTCCATCGTATACACACTTGGCTCGAATATCAAAAACAGATAAACCGTGTTCGCATAATCACCTCGAGTATCCGGCACGCGCGTAGGTTCCTCCACGAGTTGAGTCAAATCGCGGCTACTAGCCAAGTTCTCCGCCAGCCTCCCAACCTCAGCGGTTATGTTAGAATGCGCCAACCAGCCGAAACTGTGTAGATTAAAATGCAAAGGACAACAATTTCAGAAGCTGGGTGGCTGGTCTGTATCCAGTCGACAGTACATGAAAGATGTTCGAAAATGTTCCCTGGTCGATCGTCATTCGAGGAGCGGTAAAGCCAACAAAGAAATTTAATATAATTGCTCAGCACGACGCTCAACCACATGATGTCCATGTTATTGAGTTCCAAACTCTCGATCCTCTGGCAAGCCAGACCGTTTACATTCGTGTTGGTGAAACCGAAACGCCTGATGCTACAAAATGCCGTGATCAGTCGAATGCCGACAGAGTGGCGACAACGAACCCGATTACGCTATGACGAATTTTTTAAAGTTCGGTTAATTTTCAAAATATTTGCATCATGTTCCTCCTGACATAGATTATTGATCAACTCTCGTACATGTTAAGGAGTTTGCCTCTCATTCAATATTCACTTTCCTATAAACAGGTCAAGTATTATTGAATGGGATAAGGAATCTGTGACACCTGTGTGATTCATGCTACAATGTCGGTCTCTGCGAACAAGCAGTTTCTAGCTTAACCACTTAATCTGCTGTCATTATTCATGACTTCCCTGTTTTCCTCTACCCACAGATCGTTTTACTGTCCTCCGTCCCGTAGTCGCATATAATGCATTCGTATAGCGCAGTCACTGCATCGGTAAGAATTCAATAATAGATATAGCAGAGTTGTAATGCAGTTGATGCCAGTGGTTCAACTACATAATTTGTTGCATCTCAGCCAAAATATTCCAACCAAAAACTGTAGCAGCAATTATCAGAAAATACATTTCGAAATCCTCATGGCAGCTAAACCTTATTTCGATTACAGAGAATCGTACTACCGCACATTGCCTGCAGTCCTTTTCACGATTGCCCCCAAACTGAATTCACAAGGTCAGAAACACAGATTTTTCTACCACCACCTAAGAACAAAGGACCAAAATTGCCCTGCAATAGCACTGCACACAAACTCCAATTTACAAAAACCGCTGTTCAGGTGGATACTCAGATTTCCCTAAGCGAATACTATATAGTCCATTAAGTGATTGAAAGTTAGGAGTACGGGGAAGGTTTGGGTAAAGACTATGCAAATCTGAGTCATAGTTTTAACCCCAAACACAACAAAGGAACCGGACGGAACAAATGCACGCCACAAAAACTTAAAAACAAACGAAATACCCTACATGCCTTATAGCGGAATCCTATTTAAACTAAAACATTCCAGAGGCGCAGGGAAAGGCCATGAGCATGAAGGTATTCACATATGTAGGTGGAGTTGAATAGGTTGAAAAAGGACAAACATCAAAGAAACAAAAACAGATACCACGCACTGTACTTCAACCGGAACTTTAAATTCCATCAGTATGATGGCAGGTATACGTCGTATCCTTGAATAATTCCATCAACAACCTTATCCATGTCTCACCTGTGCTCATTTGACGTAATTTAACGATGTCCTTGGATGATCTATGCATTGGTATTCTTCTATGAGTTAAGATGTAACACATTCCTGCTTGGATATTCAACGAGCGTTGTGTGCACACCCAGAGTTGAAGGGAGAAAGGTTCGTGGGAGTCCCTTAAGCTTCCCATAGTTCCTCTCTAATTACGAAGCATATATTTTATGATGGGAGAATTTTAAGCAGAGGCATTTTCACCGTAATTTATTGTATTAAACAGGATACACTTGAATGGCATGCCAAGCTGTCAGACAATATCCGGTTTATTGCAGAATGTATACGTGTGTAGGCTTCAGGTGAATTCGTACCCCACACTCAAAATAATTTTACATACTTTATAGAATTCCTAGCTTCCTGTATGGAATACCACGTCAAGGATGCTCCACCAACTGCTCTACCCATATTCCAACTGACAGCCTGGCCACACTCAGTTTAAAGCAATACGTTGCAATTCACTCCGGCAAGGATACCACCGCAGGTGAAGATAGTTCTTTAGTTCTGTTCTGCTTCCTCTCGATCACCCCTCTGGTTTGCTCTTCTTTTTCCTTTATTTTCAGTCCTGCATTCTGGAAAATTTTGTAGTGTAGACCTTTTTTATTTGTCAAATGCTAAGAAGTTAGCTGGTTTCTTTTCTTAAGAAGTTTTGCAATAGTTAACTCTTGCCCTTAGTAGTCTGTAAGTGAAACTTGCCAAGTAACTGTTCAAGATACAGGATACACGGTATACGAGGGTTAATATCAACTTGCCACACTTTACCCTTCTTCTCACAGATATCTTTTTGTTACTTACACACTTCCTGTGTGTTGTTTGTCAGGTTTCCTCAGAGTATATTCAAAAAGGCTGAGCGCATAATTATGAGCGCACATTAATTATCCGCGTATAAGTTCGAGTTGTAAGGGATGTCACCTCAAGCCAAGTGAGTTTGGGTTTTTATTTTGGATTCGGCTTTCGAAAACTTTTAGTCAACTTGGTGTCGTTGGAAATTACTTCATCTGATCTCTCGTGGGTCTTAGTCTTATAAGGAAATTTAGTTTCCTTTTTTTCATATGAGGATTTTTGAAATTCAGCTGTTTTTGAAACTCAGCTTTTTTGTCAAGGCAAGTTAAAAACCCTCTGGGCGTTTGGGGCACTCTATCATCTCCACGAATAATTATGGGATTAAGCAATTTTGATTAAGTAATTCAGTGGGGTTTTAAGTTTCAGTGAACCTCGGGGAATCGGTCCTTAGACAGAATGAGTTATAGTTCTATTAAACCCAAATGCGGCTAAAAGTTGCGTACCAAACCTTTGGCAAATTGGAAATTTGCATGTGGTAGCTAATTCCTGTCACTTAAAGGAATAAAACGTAAAAAGGCCTATAATTTACAAACGTACAAATATGACCCGGCATTTTCAATTTAAATTATACGCGAGCATATCGCATTCCACTCTTGAACTTTATAACTTTATATATGTAACAAAGAGAAATGACAAATTTCATCTCAGTACCTCCATTTTTGACATAGCTACTCATGTGTTTTGTAAGCAACAAAAGTAAAACAGACGAGTTTTACAATTTCAATTTTTTTTGAATAAAGAGTTCCCATTGCATTGTTTGTGCGATATGAAATTCCTGCTACAGAAACATTGAAAATGTTGCAGAAGACTTTCGATGACCATGAAAACGCAAGTCCATGATAAACATAAAATACTCAAAGAGGCAAGGTGAAAATTCAACGACTGAAACGAAGTAGATAAAAGTAACATAAAAGACACAGGGCTTAAAACAAAATCAAAATAAAGTGCATAAAAAATGGTGGCGGTTCCGCCAAACCCCACTGTTACTTACCTGAAGAACCCCCATCCCTACAACCCAGTCTTTATCAACTTTCTCCTAATGCAATCACATTAAGCACCTGTAAATGCTTCACGCAACAAAATTCACCAAATGTATTAACCTAAAAGCTCCTGGAAGAGAATTCTTACCTGCATTCATTTATTCGAATTCAAAATTCCTCTTAAGAATTCTGTTCCAAACAGCATATCCCTGAAAAGAAAACTCATCGGTTCACATAAAATGTAACCGCATAATCAGGGAATCTTAGCCTTGAGTTGGCTATTCCCAGCCTAGCATCTGTACAACTTGTTTACATACACATCGGCTGGCGATTCATTGTCCAACTGCCAAGCAACGTCGGGCAGCTTGTTTGTTCAGCTTTCATATACCCGACCATGATCCCTCGCCTAGACGAATAAATAATCTCAAATATCGTTCTTTGCCATCAACGAATTTCCCTGCATATACAAATGCAAGCAAGGGATTCGTTTTGGCCACCGACCCAAGATACGATATACAATTCTCATTGTATAAAGTATTGTAATACATTAGCACCGCTTTCGAATGGCTATTCGCCTATTTTTTTTATTTTTTTTATTAGACTTCTCTCGGGAAAGGCGAACACTCATCTAAGACTTTTACGATGCCCTGGTCGCATCTTTGCTTTTAACACCATTTCTTCGACGCGTTGCGTCTATTTATTTAGCCGCGACGCACATCTCAAACAAAGATCCAATTAGGATCCGACGACCTTTGGTTTTGTTTGCTTTACCGAACTCGGATCTCATGAATGCACGTATGCCCTTTCTTTCTTTTAGATTCGTTCCCATGGCGTTGATCCATAAAAGAACCAATGTACACACATACATGTGTACCGTGACGATCTTCTCTATGAGATCTGTTTGGTTACCCCAAATAGAGACTTTACGTCTCTCTTGGAATGGGTAAACGCACCCCTTAATTAAGAGAACCAGTTTCACTGGCCGAATTTCTTGTGACAACGAATGAATATCGTTGAGTCTTATTACGCCCAGCGGAGGAGTCGGTCGTGCCCTCTGCCGTCCACCATACCGTCCACCGGTACGGTGAGTACACACAAGTCTCCGCGCGAGTTCAGCTGACTAGTAGATCCCCATTTCCACGTCAATCCTCCGTAACGTGCATCGAATTAAAAGCACAAATCAGTTTAACACAGTGTCGAGTGTAGCTTATAACAACACTAAATATTAAAGTATCCTGTCAATATATATATTAAGAGCCAATTTCGAGTGAACTATATGCATGTGCCGTTATCAAAAAAATCCGTGAAATAAAGAAGAACCTATAAATGACGATCAATCCTGTGTGTTTTATTCGCTGTGCAGTGTTGGACCTGTGTTTTGAACTTGATTCTTGGCGGACCTTTTGGTGGCGTTTCTTTTGCAGATTTACAGAGTGAATGATGGATGGGGATGGAAGGGAATTAGCGCCGTGCGTCCGCGCACCATACTTCCTCTCCACAAAATCACTTCAGTGGAAAAATAAAATAAACGAATTAAAATATATCACCCCGGTCGCAAGGATGAAAATTAAACTATATATATTGCTCGATAAGCAAGCAATTTTTTAATTGTGATTCGGCGGGAGTGTAACCTGATTGACTCTTGATTGCCACTAGGCGCGTTCGAGTGTGGGTTACGGGGAATCCGAGTTCCGTCGAAGGTCGTATGACGGTCGCCTTTGTTTTTTTTTATGAAAATAAACCGGTAGTGGCAGCATGAACACGAAGAAAATCACGCAACAACAAACAAAAGAAAGGGTGTCCGAAAACCGCTATTGTGGCGCGAGGTAAAGCTGCGAAACTAACCAGTGAGAAAAAAGAATAGCAAATGGGGGAGGGCAGTGAGCCCCCCCCCCCCCCCCCCAAATTTAACAATGATGCATTCGCTTCTCTTGCATTGTCAGAGTCTGAGGAGGAAGAAGAGGAGTTCAGAGAATTGGAGGGCGCGGCTAGGAGAGAGACGCAACGTCGGCCAACAGCAACAATAGCAACATCAACATTAGCATCAACATCAATGTTGCGGCCACAATCACCTATCCCATAAAACCTACCTCTTTGGAACTAAGCTCCATCATTAATCGCGCATACAGGAAATATCGCGATATCAATTCAATGTCAAACAAATTGAATTCGACGTTCAATTTGCCCATATTGAATTTAAGTTGAATCCAAAACGTGAAAGAATGAACCATATGTTCAACACGCAAAATCCCCTGGATCCAAATCTGTGGACCAGATGACCAACTTTCAAGTAAAGTTGTTGATAAATTGCACGTCTGCAATTTTATGATCCTTCAAAGGTTTGTTTACCCAAACCATTTCCCACAAGGAACATCCTTGCCCATTCACCTAGAAGAAATAAACATGCGCCATAAAATGAACTGCATATTCACCTAGGCGCTATTGATCCTTATCTTTGTACCGATTTCCCACGAAGGAGATTCTGGCCCATGCGGTTAAAGAAAACAACAGACGCAATAAAACGGACTACACGTACACCCAAGCAGCTAACAACACAAAAAAAGGGAATCAGAAATGTGCATTAACACGATGCACTATTGATTTTTCTTTTGTGTTTGATATGCCGCAAAGTGGATCAGGCGGGAAAAAGGAGATATCCTTTAATCTGCCGGAGGAAACAAAGATTTCGATCCAGAGAAAAGGAAATGAGAAAACCACTAGAGATGGTGGGTTTTGAAGACGTTGGCCGAGACGATCAGAGTGGAGTTGTTTGGGAACTAGTGACCGAGACGGTCGGAAAAGGGTGTCGGGTGATTTTTGGAAAAAGTGTTGGCTAGTAACAGGGCCAGTAATAATAACGTTTGAGAATAGTGTTTGCTGGTAACAAGAATTGTAATAAGAAAGTTTTAAAATAGTGTTGGCTAGTAACAGGGCCAGTAATAATAACGTTTGAGAATAGTGTTTGCTGGTAACAAGAATTGTAATAAGAAAGTTTTAAAATAGTGTTGGCTAGTAACAGGGCCAGTAATAATAACGTTTGAGAATAGTGTTTACTGGTAACAAGAATTGTAGTAAGAAAGTTTAAAATAGTGTTGGCTAGTAACAAGGCCAGTAATAATAACGTTTGAGAATGGTGTTTGCTGGTAACAAGAATTGTGATAAGGAAGTTTTAAAATAGTGTTGGCTAGTAATTAAGATCGAAAAAATAAAATACCGTAAAGGAAAATATGTGTTTGATTTCAAGGGGAGCCAACGTGTGTGTGGTGCTTAAAGTAAGTGCAAGAAAAGTTTTATTACATCAACATCAACATCAACAACAGCAAAATATATGAAAAATGCATAGACGAGAAGTTAAATACCTTATCAGTGCCAGGAATCTCATACCTGATTTCCAATTTGGATTTACAAGAGCGCACAGCAACACTATGGTCCTCAACATATTTCAAAACCACCTCTGCGTGCGCCTCTTTAATTAGGAACCCACCATTGCGGTGAGCCTGGATATTGGAAAGGCATTTGACACGACCTGGATCGAAGGTCTCGTTTTTAAATTACTGAATACTGGCCTCAGTAGAACCCTGTGTAGTATCATCTAACAGTTCGTTCTAAACAGAACCTTCTAAGTTCGAGTGAATGGAAAGCTTTCCCGAACTTTCACGCCGCTGTAGGCGTACCACAGGACTCCATTCTACGCCCTATCTTATTTAATATCTACACCTCAGATATTTCTCGTCCTGTGGACGGGAGAGTGAACCAGATATGCTATGCGGATGACGTCCTAGTGTACACGTAATCTAAAAGCCCAAAACTCGCAACAAACCGACTCAACCGTCATCTAGATGAACTGTATCAGTACTACAGTCGATGGAAAATTCGACTTAACCCATCCAAAGCAGTAGCTATCATTCTGAGTAGTAAACACTCCCAGCCTACTTCTCGATATTCACAGAATATCCGAATACAAATAGGAGGTACTGTAGGTATTTGTCACTAATGCGTCGTCACGGACGCGGGTTAAGCGAAATACCACAGATGAATCCTTCACAACAATTATAAAAACAATAAATACACTTTGCGTTTTTTTGTTTAGTAGTCTTCTTTATTTCGACCGATGTCAATTGTTCACAACACTTAAATTGACATTACTGAAGGTAATGTTGCTAATGTTCTTAATTGGTTGATTACTTGTTACAGCTTCAGATCACTAATTTTCATTAATTTGTAATTACCGTAAGTTATAATAATACTGCAAGTATAGGACAAGTACGAGGCCCCTTCGCCTGCAATACAGACAACGATCGGCCCTACACCTGTTCAAACAAATGAACAAGCATAAGGGGCTGCAGGCATTGTTGCCGTAAATCATCGATGATGCACGCCTGAGAACGAAATAGGTTTCTGCGTCCTAAGTATACAGAAACGCTACTTTGCGGGTCGCACATTAGATGCATTTTGTTTGGTTCGGCCGTATTGTTCTGGTGCATGCTGCGGAACAGATATTTTGTTGACATTAAGTCAACAGAAACCTCGTCGACGGTGGCAAACGGTCAGGCTGACCATATGTTTAGATAAATGTGCTGGTACATGGATATGATGGTGAGGAATTTGTCTTGCAGATGTGTAAGCATACATCTCACCCAGGGGGACCATGGACCAGCGGTTAGTAAGTAAAAATAAATACAGTGAGGTACTGTGTGTTTAATTTGGTTTTCAGAAGGGTCATCATAGGGCATGATCATGGGTATGATTGTCTAAACAGCAATCATATTCATGCCCAAATCCCATGATCGGTTAATAGCCGATAATAGGGAATTGGTCGCAACTGTTGCGAATCTAAGGGTATAGGAGCAATATTCGATTATGAACTGGTGGGAAGAATATCGGCTGCAGCTGTGTCAACAGATGCGCTGGCCAGCGTGTATTTGTCGATTATAATTGCTGACGAGCTGAGTCGATAGGGGGTATTGGATGGTTCCACTATTATGAACCAGAAAAATTCAATGGTTTGCATGCCAGGTTTGCTTTCAGGTGGGAGATGCTGCAGGGGAGCTTACGCTGCCCATTTGCAGGTAAGTGGGAAGCCTTTCCAGGTAAGTGGGAGACAGATTAATTAAAAGAGGATGGGTGGTTCTTTAGGGATGCCTTAAAGAACCCTCACAGTACTACGATTAGACTACAGGACAGGATGAAATATCTTCGGGTCATCTATAACCCAAAATAGAATTTCATCAAACATGTGACCCACATTCTTCAAAGGGACCTCGGCCAGTTTAAGCAACTGCACAACATGTTGAAGGGGAGCAACAAAATTGACACCAAAGTTAAGCGTCTCTGCTATAAGCATCTAATCCGATCTGGAATATCATATGCTTTTCCCATATGGTCCTGCATATCTTCGGCTCAAATGGAAAGACTTCGAATTCGAAAGAAAACTCCTAAGAAGATACACCAACCATTCTAGAAGACCTGACCACCCTCCAATACCTAAACTCTCACCTATACGAAGGCGCCTCCATTATCCCTACCGACGAGTACCTGCTACAATTAGCATATAAGTGTTGTGGTCCGTCTCTCAGGGAGCGTGTCTGGTCCTGAAAAGGACGAGGGATCTCTTTAAGATAGCTCCTGAGGGGACCCGTTGCGGTGCCGCCGTGCTTCCTCAAACCTTGAGGGAAGAGCAGCTACCGATCGAATATGGTCTTGGGAATCGGCCAGGATCAATTAAAAATACTTTTTATATACTTTAAAATTTATTTCTTTAGTAAATTCATTTTCTGGCGTCCTTACACCTCGAACGCCAATTGAGACTGATCCTCGAATACAAAATCCATCGCCCTTGTAAAGAGAAACAAATCGAAATTTGTATCTCGAAAATACACAATTTCCTACAAAAATCCCGATTTTGGAATCCTGAGTGAGATGCTCAGTGTTTATTTAAGATACGAATTCAATTTCTTGAATTCTTACGAAACTATTTCGTAGATGTCGATATGTATCTGGTTTTGGTTTTCTATTTGCTTAACTCAATGGAATTTTTCAGATAGAGATGCCGTGGGGCGAATGTAGAACAATAAACGAATATTAGATTCGTTTATGGGAATTTGATTTTAAAATAAGATTTTGGATTTAATTATGCCTTGGAAGCAGCTAATAAGCGATAAACGAATGTTTGATTCGTTTATTGCGAATTTTGGTTTATGTTCGGGTTAATTCGGGTTTTGATAGGATTTCGGATGTAGGAATGGGGAAAAAAGGTAGTAGGGCTTTTTAGAGCACTACATAAGTACGTCGAAAGCATTCAGAACAGCGAGAACCCACTTGTACGGGAGTCTTGCGTTCTTGACCTTTCTCTCACTCGATCTCTTCTGATCAGACCACCACAATTTCTTCTCCAGTACAAAACTGAAAAAAGCACCCTTCCCAAGAACATTCTCCTCTATAAAGAGGATTCCTGGACCCATCCCATAGGGTCTACTGCTGACACACTACAAACACACATACACACACACCGACAAAAACGCAGATTATCAGAGGCTAAGGACGTGATCTGCGTTTACTACCGCACTCAAGATCTGCCGCTCTTGTACGATTTCTTTCCCACCATCCCCCCATCCAAGTAGTTCGAGAACACTTGAACTAACCCTGTCTGCACTATCTTTAGATACCGCCTCCCCTTTTCTTTTCAGATATCTTGAGACCGAGCCCAACATCCTCACGGATGTGCGTGATTCTGGCTATCACAAGATGACCAGAAGCCAGAGACAAGATGAATGACACATTTGTCCTTGTCTCCCTAAAGTCGGCCTCTCGCCGCCCCATTTTTGATTCGTGATCAATCAAGTTCTGGAGGCCGAGACCACGGCCACAAGAGTAGCAGGAAATAAAATAAATAAAAAGGTACAATAAAAGGTTTACTAAAGTCTTATATATCTTATTGGACCCAGTGCAACAACCAGACCACCCCAAAAGGAGGTAAGAAAAATTAACCTAAAAATATTACCCTACACTGACAACCTCACAATTTGAGTAGTAGTGTGAAAAATAGATTTAACGTGCGCATGCGGCCGTGTTCTGTGTGTGGGCACCTCGGTTCTCAACTTTTTCTGTTTCTCACCGTTTCGTAGAGTGAGTTTGAATCGCATCCATCAACTTGTCACAAAACACTGTTGACCATTGCTTTCTTTGTAGACATTTCCACAGGAACTGTTCTTTGTAAATCAAAGCAATCTGATAGATTACAATTGATCTCCGAACCTGTACCAACGTCTAGTTCATCTGGAAATCTTCTGGGTAAAAGAGTATATTCCAGTAAACCAAAATATTGAAGAACAATCGCGGGTTCGTAAAAACGTTATCGATCAACTTGTATACTTCATTTAATTACTGAGATTAATTACTTTTATAACTTTATTTAGACAATCCCATTCGTTTAATTTTTATTTGTTTAATTTTTTTGCTTGTTATAAGTATGTGGTTCTGGCGCAAGACTAATGACCTTGCCCAGAAAAAACAAATCATTATGGAACATTTAACAAGCCTCAGGACTTGCTAAATAAGGCCAAGACCAGTTCCCGATTGTAGTGCCGATGATGTTGATGAACTATGTGGTTAATTGATTTTATTTATCATCCGTTAGTACTTAAAACATGCCCGAATCTTTAGGAGTCACTCGATAAGAATTTTTTCTCGCCAAGTAAACTTTGACAGTGACAAATTAAAAAACTATATAACGCTATAATTTGGACACTCTCATGAAAACAACAGTTAACAATGTGCGTCTGAGAGGACTGTCTTAGTACTACAAGCCCACCTCCTCCCCTGCAAGAAGTGTAAAAAAAAAACCCTTTAATGAATGAGGCAAAACCCTTCTTCAAAAATAGAATGCAGGTTGTAGTGCTCCAAAAAGCCCTACCATCTTTTTCCGCCATTCCTAACCCAAAATCCTATCAAAACCCACAAAAACCCAAACATAACCCAAAATTCGCAATAAACGAATCAAAATTCGTTTATCGCATAACATTTGCCCCCACGGCGAAGTTTAATCCAAAATCCGAATTAAAATTAAAATTCACAATAAACGAATCCAATATTCGTTTATTGTTCTATATTTGCTCCACAGCATCACCCAAATCCAAAATTCAGAGATTGTTATCTCTATCCTAAAAATTCCATTGAGTTGAACAAACAAAAACTCAAAAGCAGATACATTCACACATCTGCGTAATGGTTTCGTAAGAATTCAAGAAATTGATTTCTTATCTTGTGTAAACACAACATCTCGCTCGAAATATCCAAAAGATCGAGATTGTTGCACGAAAATGTGTATCTTTGAGATACAATTTTCGATTCCTTTTCCTTTATAAAGGAATGGTTTCGTGATCTCCGGGCCGCAGTTTAAATTCGTATCTTGTCCCTGGAGGAGACACCCCAGTGGGAGAAGAAATAAAATCTGAAAACTAAAACACCCGGTTTTTCATTTCACCTGGCCTGGAAGACCAAAAGAAGAAAAGGACATTCGACCCATATCCAAGGACGTTGCTCTTCCCTTTGGACTCAAAGGAAGCACGGCAAACGAACCCTGTTGTGCGACAGGTTTTCGGGAATTTTTATAAGAGATCTCTTAGTCCTTTTAAGGATTAAGACACACGCTCCCCGAAACCAGAAGTACAACAAAAAATTATGGTGGCAGCGGTTTGGGATCCCAACATCCCCTACCAATAAAATACGAACTAGGCAGTGGATTAGACTGGTCCAAACATCCCCTACCAGAGGGAGAATACACGAGTGGGATATCTATAGATCCCGCTACCAACAGGAAAATTAATTCCGATAAAAACAGCGTGCCCGGGGCTAAACACCGGCAATAGTTACAAAATAGTAAATTTTAAATATTCTAAAGTGGTAAAAGCGTTCCTCTGGGGCATACACCGAGGAGAGGTAACAGTGTGAAAAATAACAACGAGCAGCCAAGGATAGACCGGGATTCCTGATGCAGCGGCAACACCAGGACCAAGCAGCTACTGACGACAAACAACAGGACACCCAACAAACCTGCAGCTAGAAATCACAGGTACGAAATTTTATTATAGTAAAGTGAAAAGTGAAAAAAAAATTAAATCATACGATTCCGGTAATAGTGATTGGCTCCCCAAAATAAATTCCTTTTAATTTTGAAAATTTGTAAATTGAAAGGGGATGCCAAGAACAAGTTAAATTTTGTTATTTTTCTTTTCTTTTTAAATACTTTTCCGTAATTTGAAATAAAAATTTTCTTTTCACATGGGGATCAAGAAAACCCCCTAAATTTTGATTTGTGGATTTAAATGAATTTGATCTTTTATATATTTTTTTTTTTTTTTTCTCCTTCTCTTCTAATGAGAATATACACCACAAAAATACAAATATCCACACAAGTGCCATAATGGGATAAAAGAATAATACAAAATCAATCAAGTGAACTATAGAAATTTTTTTTTCTAGGCAAAATTTCAATATATCTTGTTACAAATAAATTTATTCGATCATTTTATCAAATTTTTACACATAGACAATATGCATATATTTTCCAAAACTATTTCAACTCATAGAAAACATTTTTAATAAACTTATAAAACCATTTTTAATTCTTATAAACATATACATATACACATTTATTTTTCAAAAATATCAACAATTTTATTCTTCAAAAGGGGACAAAATAAAAAACCCCCCACACAAAAATTAACTACAAATTTGGTTTTATTATTTATTTTTGATATATACTTTAATTAATTATACACATAAACATATATACATACATTTTCTTTTGGGAAGATTTTTCTTACAAGCTAAAACAATAACGAACAAAATTTAAATTCTTGGTCCTTGTCCTTAGCGTCTAGTTTGGAAAATTTTCTTTGGGTTGAATCTTTTCCTTTGACTCATCTGTGGCTCTTCGAAAATCCATTTTAGGTTTAGACACTTTTCCCATAGGGCGAAAAGGTGGATTCTCTCACCTTAAGTAGAACAAAGGTTTTCTAATAGGATCAAAACTAACTGAGTTTGAAGACACTTCTCTTGTCGTTGGTCTCGTCTTTTCTCTTGGCCATCTTACCCAACAACGATGAAGATCTCATCTCTTGGTTCTCTACCCCCTTTCACCATCATTTGGGAAGGTCTGTTTCACAAATATGTAGTGAGCGACAAAAATAAACCGGGTACGCGTTCGCAGAGACCTGAGCCCGAGCTCATACAAAATCGCGAGGACGAAATATCGGAAACCGTACGTATGGAAACACGCGAACAGAGTTCTAGAATGAACTTACCAATAGGATTAAGTGACATACTGGGACTCGTGCCGATATTTAACGGTAATCCTGACGAATTAGAGGGTTTCGTCTCTTGTGGAGACATTTTGTTCTCACACGCACAAGATGACAATCAGAAGTCCTTTATTCTAAGGGTGGTCAAAACCAGATTGCAGGGACCGGCGCGTGATTGTATCAGGCATAAAATCATTTCTACCTGGGAAGATCTTGTTTCAGAATTAGAGGGAGAATTTAAAGCTCTAATCTCTAGGTCTGCTGCCCAAAATAACTTAGTGGCAACAAAACAGGATAGCAAGGAGGGTGTGAAAGAATTTTCAACTAGACTCACACACCACCTGCATGAATTGGACAGCGCCACATACGCTAGTTCACCTGATCCTGCAGTCAGAACTTATCTTCTGGCTGAAAATCAAAGACTCGCTTTAAATACGTTTGAGGATGGGATACGAAATTCCAGCCTCAAAATCTTAGTAAAAGCGCATAGGGCTTCAAATCTCAAAACAGCCATTAGCTACGCTTTGGAACAATCTCAAAGATTGAACAGCGATAACTCAATGCAAACTTCCACTAACAATTTTAGGAGAAATAACCAGCCAATTGTTTGTCAAACATGCAACAAGAGGGGACATACTTCTGCGACTTGTTATCGCAACGCAAATTTTCCAAATTTCGTCCCCCAACGCATTAAGACTGAGGTTGAACGTCTCCAATGCACATACTGTCGAAAGTATAATCACACTCAGGCAGAGTGCAGAACCAGGTTAGCTCATATGCGAAACCAGGACCAACCTTCGACGAGTCGTAATCCCTTTAAAACTCATCTTAACCAATCCAATCAATCTCAAAATAGGACAATGACTAACTCGCCTCGGATTGAAAATCGAAATACCCGACAAAATCAAAATATTAACAGGGTATCCAATTCACAACAGGGAAACGAACTCACTCGGGCAGCGAGCAACGGCAATCCTTCTCGAGTTCAGACAATCGCCGATATACACCCCATCCCGATGTAAATTTTCAAATGCGCGTATTTTTCTGCCCTGAATTTAAGGAGCCAGTAATACGTGTAAAATTTAATCCATCGGATAAAAAATACTCCACTTTCCTCATTGACACAGGCGCCGACATCAGTCTTATCAAATTAGACAACTTATATATTGAACGATCTGTAGATAATTCAGACTCAGTGACTATATCCACCATTGCTGGAAAAACGGTCAGCACATGCGGAAAGGTATTGGGGGAGTTCGAATTCAGAACTAATAGGCACTCCATACCCTTTAAGCATAATCTATTTGTAGTGGGAAGCAACGTAGACTTCCAACACGATGGCATACTGGGAAGCGATTTCCTTACGAAGCACCAGTGCCACATTAACTTTGAAAAGGGATTCCTTAAATTCGCTGTAAAGAAGAGAACCATGGTAGAACTCGAGCAGCCTTTAGGGAACAAAAATGAGGTCAAGGAAAATATTCAGAAGGCCACGCCTTACGAGGTATCTTCCACGGATAATACAGGCATTCTTGAAAAATTGGATAACACCGTTCGTGAGTCAACATCCGAATCCGTTTGTCTACGGGCCGGATCTGATGCTGTGACAAACACAACGAAACCAACCACCCTTGAATCTTCCTCTCCCCATTTAAGTAAAGTTTGTGGTAACAGAAAAGTTAAGGAAACTGCCGAAAAACTGAGTTCAGGAAAACATGAACCTGAAACTCCAATATCTCCAGTAAATTTAAAACGAAATGCCAAAATCGATTTGATAAAATTGCATTCACGATCTCAACAAATAATGGAGTTTCCATTTAAAGGAAAACTCAGTCAAGAACTGATTATAAAAAAATCCGAGATCATGCCAGGGATATATCTGGGTAATACTTTAACGACACCACAGGACAACAAAATAAAGGTACTATTAATGAACACATTAGACACCGATCAAGAAGTACGCACCAACGACATAGAAGTCGAATGGGAAGATCTGGATGACTACAATGTGTTAAGGGCGGACGAAACCCAAAATCTTCTAAAAAATAGGCTTGAACGGCTAGAATCACTCCTAGAGTTGCGTCATTGTAACCAGGAGGAAAGGAAATCTATCCTGAATATCTGTCGCACTTATAATAACCTATTTCTTCTCGAGGGTGACTACCTCACATATACTGACGCCATAGAGCATCAGATCATCACGGAAGAAGGAAAGCCCCCACTTTACATAAGACCATATCGCCTCCCAGATAGCTCGAAGCAAGAAATCCACAAACAAGTGAACGAAATGCTTCGGGATGGCGTGGTACAACCAAGTTTCAGTCCTTGGAATTCCCCTCTCTTACTAGTACCCAAGAAGGCAGGACCTGATGGGACAAAACGGTGGAGAGTGGTTGTCGACTTTAGAGCCTTAAATAAAATAACAGTCGGAGATGCATATCCATTGCCCAATATTACTGATATCTTGGACCAGTTAGGAAAAGCTAAATATTTTAGCACTTTAGACTTAGCAAATGGTTTCCACCAAATACGCATGGACAATAGAGACAAGGCAAAAACAGCGTTTAGCACACCCTTCGGACATTACGAATATAATCGAATGCCCTTCGGACTTAAAAACGCACCCGCCACATTCCAAAGGCTTATGAATAATGTACTCATGGGTCTCCAAGGAATAGAATGTTTCGTCTATGTAGATGATATTGTAATTTACGGATACGATCTGAACGATCACAATTCCCGACTTACCAGAGTTTTCGAGCGATTACAAAGGCACAATGTGAAAATACAACCAGAAAAGTGTCACTTCATAAGGAAAGAGCTCACCTACTTGGGGCATGTTATTTCAAAGGAAGGTATAAAACCAGATCCAGAAAAAACTAAAGCGGTGAAAACGTTTCCAACGCCCAAGAAACAAAAAGACGTAAAATCTTTTCTCGGTTTTGTAGGCTACTACAGAAAATTTATCCCAAATTTCGCCGAACTGGCAAAACCTTTAAGCAGATTGCTCAGGAAGAATGTTCCATTTTATTGGGATGCCTTTTGTGATGAGGCATTCACAGCTTTAAAAAGAAAGGTTATTACCCCACCAATACTGGCTTATCCAGACTTTAACCGGGAGTTTATAATAACTACGGATGCTAGCAATGTTGCGTTAGGAGCAGTGCTATCTCAAGGTACAATAGGACAAGATAAACCTATTGCTTTCGCTAGCCGAACTTTAAACGACGCAGAAACTCGATATACAACATCCGAAAAGGAATTATTGGCAATCGTTTTTGCACTAGCCCAGTTCCGACCATACGTTTACGGACGAAAATTTACTATAGTCACTGACCATAGCTCTCTACAGTGGCTTATAGGACGAAAGGATCCTACATCCAGACTTATGCGATGGAGAATTCTACTCGAAGAGTATGAGTACACAATCGTCCATAAAAAAGGAAAGCAAAATGCAAATGCTGATGCTCTCAGCCGTATAACAACGACTACCCCAGTCAATCCCATTAAAAATAATATCCTCGTCACCACACGAAGTAAAGCCAAACTCGAAGAAGATGTGGCTGCACAATCATACAAAGATACTACCAATCTTGTATGGCAAGAACAAACAGGGTCCATCTATACCAAGAAGAACTTTGGACTACGTATTATAATCCTCCCATTGATAAACTCTGCCGAGGAAGAAAACCTGGCAGGAAGAATCCCAAACTTCACCAAGCCAGACGTAGGTAAAATTACGTTTCATGAGCAAGATGGGTTATGCGCCATCACATTGCCATTGCCTTTCAGAAACCTAAGCGACCAGGAAACCGCTAAGAGTTCCCTTATTGATCTGAAGAAGATTTGCGAAGACCGGAATTTCAACTCCATTGGAATTTTAGTCCCCTTCATAGAAAACGAATCAAAAGTAGCACTCAATAACTTGCTAAAAGAAACTTTTGCTCACCTCAACGTGACAATGTACGTTTTCTCCAATAAAAAGAAGCTTCTAACAGATCCTAACGAAATACAAAAGTTACTCGCGGAATACCACAACTCACCTTTCGGAGGACACCAAGGAGCCACCCGAACAATCAATAGATTGAAGCAAAAATATTACTGGCGCACAATGACCGCTGACGTTGCAGCGTATATTAGAAAATGTGCCTCCTGCCAGATAAACAAAAGTGGAAGGAATCCTAGAATTCCTATGAAGATAACCACAACAAGCTCAAAACCTTTCGAAAGAATTGCTTTAGATATAGTAGGACCATTACCAGTCAGCTATAATGGAAATAAATACCTACTAACGTTTCAAGACGATTTGACTAAATTTTCAGGAGCTTACGCACTGGCCAGCGCCGAAACCAAGGACGTGGCCAGGACTTTCGTTGAAAACATCGTCTGCCAGCACGGCATACCATCTTCTCTATTAACTGACCGAGGTGCAAATTTTCTCAGCGCACTTTTTAAGGACATCTGTTCCTTACTCAAGGTCAGAAAACTCAATACAGCACCCTATCATCCACAAACGAATGGAGCACTAGAACGGAGCCATAGAACTCTGGTGGAATACCTCCGCCACTATGTAAACCAGGATCCTCTCACTTGGGACACCTGGATACCTTACGCAATGTTTGTGTACAATACTACACCCCACAGTAATACAGGCTACACGCCGCATGAATTACTATATGGTTTCCCAGCCGAAATACCCAGTTCTCTCAGACAAAACCCCGAAAGCACTTATAACTACGACCATTACGCAAATGAATTAAAAATGCGATTACAACATGGTTATCGTACAGCTAAGGGAATACTGATAGAGAAAAAACAAAAATCTAAGGCATACTACGACCAAAAAGTAGGCCGTAAGAAATTTAATGTTGGCGACAAGGTTCTATTAAAGAACCACTCAAGACCTAACAAACTAACCTCCCTGTGGAAAGGCCCCTATGAAGTTGTAAAGATCCTATCCGAAGAAAATTCAATCCTCAAAATAGGAAAAGGAACTCGAATAGTCCACAACAATAATATAAAACTATTTGTGGACTAGGCAATCACGAATAAGAAACTCCAAAGAAAAAATAAAAGTTGAGGGAAGGCAAAGGTATATATGTATAGACAACCTTACAAAAAAAAAAAAGAAATAAATAAATGCATATACGTGTAGTAAACCAAAAAAAATTATAAAGTAACACTACCAAAATACCACGATAATGTATTTAAAATTTGCCTCAACATTTTCCTTTTCAAATACTTGTAAACAAATAACAAATCACTTTGTAAATACAAGCATTTTAAATAACCAAAATAAACAAACAAAACAAAAAAAAATGTATATATGAAGACAAATAGTAACTCACTTAATAAAATAAGTTTATAAACATCAGACAATATGACTGACTTAATTGAAAAAAATTTTTGTAATAATAAATAATCTTAAGTTATAAAAGGAAAAACACAATATATATATACGAAGAAAAAAAAACGAAAATACAAAAACGAAACTTACGAAACAATGTTAAAATAAGAATTTCTAATATTTATATAAGTACAAACTAATTTTCAACTAAGATATACTAAGAAAGTAAGAACATTTTTGTATAACTCAAAACAAAGAAAAGAAAAAGTTGTAGAATTTAATTGTACGTTCAAATACATGAAAAAAAATTTATATAAATAAATAAACGCCCGACTAATAAGGACAATGAAAAAAAAAAAGAACAAAAATAATATATGTAAATAATGAAAATTTATACGAGTATATAAACAATGAAAATTCTATGTAATATACAAATTGTAAGAATAAACCATAAAAACCTTACTTATCTATGTATCTTTTTACAAATAGTACTTTATAAAAATATAAAACAAAAAAAAAAACCCAAAGTTAAATTTAATATAATGAATTCAAATACTTATGTAATTATAAAGCATTCTACAATTAACCTTACACGCAGAAAATAAGAAAATATTTACTTTAAATCAAAACGAAAATTTTTAGAATCAAATGTTTCCCTCTAATACAATGTTTAACCAACATGAAAAAAAAAAAAACAAATTATATGAAATTTTAAAACCAAATGTCTATTGTACATATAACCAAAACCAAACTAAATAAATATACCCTTAACCCAAAATAAAATACTTTATATAAGAAAACTTTATTTTGGATAACCAACAATTACTGTTAAACACACCTATACTAAGAAAATCCAAAACTTAAAAACAAAATTATATTTGTACAAAATTTCAAAAGATAATATTTTTATTATATAAATAACCATTGTGGAAACTTGGATACACGACCATAAATATGAATACATAAATATTAAGAAAAAAAACAAAGAACAAAAATTACACATTTATAATAAATATTGTATACAAAAAGCTACTATGTTAGAAAATATCAGGCATATGTAACGGAATCACGATACCGTCATCCTTATTCCCAATCACACCATTTTCCAGAAAATTAATCTCATAAAGATCAATTTTCTTTTTTTCAAGGAGGGGAGGATGTAGTGCTCCAAAAAGCCCTACCATCTTTTTCCGCCATTCCTAACCCAAAATCCTATCAAAACCCACAAAAACCCAAACATAACCCAAAATTCGCAATAAACGAATCAAAATTCGTTTATCGCATAACATTTGCCCCCACGGCGAAGTTTAATCCAAAATCCGAATTAAAATTAAAATTCACAATAAACGAATCCAATATTCGTTTATTGTTCTATATTTGCTCCACAGCATCACCCAAATCCAAAATTCAGAGATTGTTATCTCTATCCTAAAAATTCCATTGAGTTGAACAAACAAAAACTCAAAAGCAGATACATTCACACATCTGCGTAATGGTTTCGTAAGAATTCAAGAAATTGATTTCTTATCTTGTGTAAACACAACATCTCGCTCGAAATATCCAAAAGATCGAGATTGTTGCACGAAAATGTGTATCTTTGAGATACAATTTTCGATTCCTTTTCCTTTATAAAGGAATGGTTTCGTGATCTCCGGGCCGCAGTTTAAATTCGTATCTTGTCCCTGGAGGAGACACCCCAGTGGGAGAAGAAATAAAATCTGAAAACTAAAACACCCGGTTTTTCATTTCACCTGGCCTGGAAGACCAAAAGAAGAAAAGGACATTCGACCCATATCCAAGGACGTTGCTCTTCCCTTTGGACTCAAAGGAAGCACGGCAAACGAACCCTGTTGTGCGACAGGTTTTCGGGAATTTTTATAAGAGATCTCTTAGTCCTTTTAAGGATTAAGACACACGCTCCCCGAAACCAGAAGTACAACAAGGTGACTTGTAAATGTTTTGCTCCTGGTAGAATTCGGCAAAAATATGAGCTACGAAATAAATTTAATTTATGGAGTTCTTGTTGTATTCTAGTACATTTTTGGCAATTTGTTGTGTTATGGTGGAACACGAAGAAAAGTCACTTATTGCATTATAGAATATTAACTAGTTTATTTTACATTGATGATGGGCATTGATTGCAATGAAAACCATTTTTTCCCAATCAACCACCTTCTGTGAGTGGCCGAAGCCAATTGACTCATACCTAAAAGAGCACAACCGAAAAACAGCGTCATCGAAATTTCTAGAAAATTATAAATTGTAAATTGGCTTTATTGTTTCTTTCTTTCACTTTCGCAATTTAGTCATGAATGTTTCTAAGCAGATGAGAAACCACGCTACAGAGCAACTCTTCAGAAAGTTACAACAACTAAAACCGACGCCATCGAAATTTTTAGACAATTCAAATTGACTGATGTGGCTCCATTGTTATTTTCCCTCACTTTTGCAATTCTCTCGTGAATGTTTGTACACTGTCAAAAAACTAGGTTTCAGAAGCATCGTGACTCTATAATTTTCAAGTAACCTCAATTATTATACAATAATCTAACTTTTAACGATATCTAACATATGGTATCAGGGGGTGTTGAATTGGTTACGAAATATGGATCAAGTTGATTTCCTTTTTTATCAAGCAGAAGCGATGTTATTATGTTATTCGTTAATGTTATATCCAGAAATAGGTCAGATATTTTTCTAATAACTAGACAGCAACGTGGCATACAAGAAACTAGAACATTGAATTAAATCTGTTGACGTCCGGCGCCGTGCTTCCTCGGTTGAGGGAAGAGCGGGGACCTTTTATTTATTTCTTTTACTTCTTTTAAGGAACTTCTGTACGCGCAACAATCTTATTAGATATCTTGATTCTAGATTTGTTGTGATGGCTTTGGAATCAGATAACGCATATCCAGAAGGCCTCTTCCAAATCAAACTTTCTTTCCAGTATTTAATCAAAGATCAGTCTTTGATATTTGAAAGCGTTGTTTCCGGTTAAGTGGTTGTGCTTAATAAGTATTTTCCACTCAGCTCATGTTACCAGCCATTTTAACTGCTTCCGAATTCAAACTCAAAACTAACTTTCAAAACTCAGCTGACTGTTTACTCAGCTATTTAATTTCAAAACTGTTTCTTCTCCACTGACTCGCTTCCAATCTCAAACTAACTGAACTGAACTCAACTCCAAACTCAAACTGATTTTACAAATGAATTTTTTCTCTACTTATAGAACATTGTGTTCTAATTTACTGGAAATTATAACATGAACAAAACACAAAATTTATCAAAGTCTCTGTGACTATTAAATTGAATAAAATTTGAACGAAAATCAAAGTTACTATGTTTTGAATGAATAAAAAGGTGCAGGTTATTAAATGTGCTGTAACTGGCAATATTGTGAATGTTTATGAATGGTGTGTATTAAGTGAGAATGTAATATATGTTAAGGGAAGTTTTTAAGGATGTATAGGGAGAGTCAGTGTTAAATTTAATAAAGGGTAGTATTCTGGAATACAACAAATCCTTGTCTTTTTAAATTTTTTCTATTCTACTCACAGAATAGAAAATTTAACGTGTTCCATCTAATAGGTTATCTACATTTTTTTTTTGATTTTCTTCATTCTAAGTGGCATATAGGCCTTTGGCTGATTCGTTCGATGTGTTCCACCACACACAGTCCACAAATTAAAGTAGCTTTTTTTTAAGGTTTTAATTTTTTTTATTTACGGTTTTAATTTTTTATATGCAAGAAAAACTCTAGCCGACACACTGGTTCGCACCCACACTCTTGTTCGTTTTCTTCTGCTGGCTCATTCCTTGCTATTTACTTATGTACTGTGTGTGTATCTGTTACAAACGACACCCTATTCCCTCCTCGGTAATTTTGTTACAATCAACTTCGTGTGCGAATGACGGACCGAGGCTCGAGCGAACGAGAGAAAGTCGTAGCAGGCGAGTGAGCCGGTGCTCTGTGCAGAAGTCGGGACCGTAGTAATAACGCCCTGTTGACCTATGGGAGATTGTGTGCTGTTTATACACAGATCACGTCGAGGTCACCAATATGGCGGATTCGTTCGATGTGTTCCGCCGATATATATATATATATATATATATATATATATATATATATATATATATATTATTTAATTTTTTTTTTTTAAGAACAACTCGCCCTGACACACTGGTTCCCACCGACACATTCTTGCCATTTTCTTCGGAAGGCTCATTCCTCACTATTTGCTTGTGTACTGTGCGTGTATCTGTAAGAAACGCCACAGGACCTCATTGAAAGAATATGATATTTAGCGTGGCCTACATTTGAGTAAATGCCACTAACGAAACAGTGTAATGCTCAAAGAAGTCCTACTATTTTCCCCCATATGGATACCAATCGAATTCCCATGCAATATCATATACGTTGAATTCAACGTCAAGCAAATTGAACCAAACGTTCAATTGTCGAACATTGAATTTAGTTCCAAAAATGCAAACATCACAATGCATATTTTCACATGCATTGTAGTACAATCAAACACGTGTCCAAACAAACCATTTGATCCGCCGACACGCATTTTAACCAGATGTTTTATGACATGCACAAATATACCCAAATTCCCATCCATTTGTCATGGACTCTGGCCCAATTTAAGTTGTTTGCATTACCCAGACCCGCTATCGGGGGATGTGTCCGAGACTTCGAGAAGAAAAAAATAGATTAGAAAGTAGTCAGTTGGTAGCGCGAAGTAAGTTATGATCTAAGAATAAAGAGTACACTGATATAATTAGTCTGTGTTTTACTACGGGTACGGCTGTGAACACAGTTCCTTGCAAAGTTGTGGACCGCTGTGTTAAATGACATTATAGAATAGAAAATAGTGCGTATTCAATGTATCGTGATTTGCTTGTTCTCAGTGTTTGAAAAACTCTCTTAGTGTATGTGCTTTGACACTTGCGCCCATAGCAGTATTATCCTTCGCTTCGCCCGTACGTGGACAACGCATCCCATAGGGACTACCTGGACAAACCAAGGACGAGGTCGTGTATCCACGTATCCATAGTGGGACCAGGACTCAACAACAAACAGCAAGCATCCATTTAGGATCCATCGTTCGTTTCTCTTCCTCGTTGATCGAGAAGTACGGAGGCGAACCGTACTACAATATCGGCAATCGGGGTTTCACGTACTGCATGAATTCTGATCTGTTCCATATAGGAACGATTTCACAGTAGAGAAATTAAACTATGGATATTGCACGGAACGGAGTGAAACTCTCTTATCATTGCAATAGCTCAACACAAGAGACCAATATCGCCTAAAAATATGAATGTATAAATGAATGTGTGCTCTGTAATGTGAAGTGTGGCGGCTCCCGTGAACGCTACTGCATCCAAAAACAATATTAAACAAGTACTGTGGCAGTTCCATTGAGCGCCTATGATGAAGAAACAGTTCCCTAAAACACATCAAAACATGTACTTACCTTCCATAGTTGTACCAATATCTTCAGAAATGCTTTAGAACTATAATTGCGCTGATGCAAAACCCATCAACAACAAATAGGTGTTTTTCCACAGGGGCATGGTCGCATTAAACGCATCATGTGCCTTCAAAGCAATTTGGTTGCACCATCAAGCAACCATCATTACCCAAACCACATCAATGAGATATCTCCTAACGAGTCTTTGGCGGATTTTCGAGTTTTTACGTCGCAAGAACTGTTTCGCCGAACACTGTTCAATACTTAACACCAACAAAACACCAAAGAATTTCAGCACACAATTGAAACACTGTTAAGTTGTTTTCTGAAGCGTTTATTTATAACCTTTGTCTTTGTTTTATTATATAAACTTTAGTTTTGGTAAAACGATTATACGGATTTAAACAAACATAGATCATCCTTTAAACCGAAAAGCATTCAACGTTTTACTACACGGAGTTTACATCAGTGGTCTGTCTTTCGTTTACGGCTTCGGCACTATTTCTCCTTCAGACTTTTGAAACTAAATTTATTTTTTTAATTGCACACGCGGGGACCGACCTCCTTATTGGGTTTCTCTATCTCGACCTCCTCGGTGGGGTTCTCTCTGACTGCTCGATATAGACTAACTGTCTGTCCAAAAAAATATCCCGATTCAGATCTCCGATCGGTATCTGCGCAGGGGGAAATTTCCCATAATATCTGCGGCCTGTATCTATACTTCAGGAAAATTTCCCCATTCAATCTGCTAACAGAATTTCTCGACGTATCTGTTAGCAGCATAACATTCATCATTATCATCATCAGTGGTGGTGATTACAATTTGGTTCGACGGCTGTCGATTTTGTGCCGCCTTTATTTGCATAAAACATCTGGCGCGCAGGCCGAAGGATATCTTGCAATTTGGATGGACGTGCGGTCCATGAGTTTTGTTTAACTTCTTTAGTTAAAACTAACAATCCATTAGATCTATCTAATGGGTGTGAAATTCCAAAAAGGAACCGTGGGAGAGGAGTAGTTCCTTTTGTCGGTTTTACTCATAAATATTCCCGCATTATCTCGTTGAGATATTTACGGTTGCCTAGAATTTGGCAGCGGATAAGCGATATGCTTTATTGTATGAGGTTGCCGCTGCCTTTGTTTGGGCGACGGATTTGGTTGGTCTTTATGGTAGACTACCCGCACGTGCATCCGTTGGTCGGCTAATTTATCGACGATAGCAATTCCTTGTAACATCGTGTAAATGTTCAAGATTCCCAATTGTGCAGTGCTGGAGTGGGGCGCATTTCAGTCTTTGGGAATAGGATGAATGAATGTTTTACCTTTGTTTCAGGTATGCCATATTCGAATTGTTGAGCTTGACATTGAAAGCTATGTGACGTTTAGTTCCTTGCTTTTTAGTGTCGGGCTCAACGTTGGCTAAATGTTTCAGGCCCCTAGCATGACTTAGTGGCACGCGTCTCTGGGCGCGTGTAATGCTTTCCGGTAAGTATGTTCCTTGAAGGGTAGGAACCTTACCTGTGGTAAATTGTGCGTTCATAGCACGCTACAAGTCTGCCGCACACGTGCAGGGGATGTTTCTTTTTTTTCCTTTTTATCCATCCTTCCGATCTACAAATACATTATGACATACGGCTGACCGCCCAAGGATGTCGTGTCCTCAAAAATGGAAAATTACCAGTGAGAATTCGACTGCTTGGAGATGCCGCCAAGATGTGCACGAACAGCATAAATGCTGTACACAGTTGCTGATCGTGTAAACACACAATATCGTTCGAGATAGCTGCAACCATGCCAGCTAATGTTCCCCTTATGGATTCGGTTGATCCACGGTCCGCATACTTGTGGACACACACCACGAGCGACAGAAGCGATTATCGTGTGTGTGTTTCGCGCCCTTGTGCTGGGAGGGATGCAAGCAAAATCATCCCCCTATGTCGACAAGCGGAGGATGAAATTGTGTCTTTTGAAATAAATCAATCACGATACGGATTCCGTGGAGGCAAGTCGGGCCACCACGTTAAACAACCTAAATAGAGTCGAGTTTCGCCCGCCAGTGGGTGCACACGAGCCTAGCGTTAAGGGAGTCGAACTTGAATGTGTTGTTTAAAGTATAATCAGTTTTATCTATATATAAAATATATCTGACTGTTTTCTATCATCTATAAATATAAGTGAAGCTGAATGTGTTAAATTTAGACATGATACGTAAGTTGTGAACTATTTCAGGTGTAACCTTATATAACGAATAAAAACTGTAAAGAAGAGTTGGAGTCGTTTTTAGTTTCTGCACCGTGATCAATGACTAGGGCGTTGGGGTGTCTTAGCGAACCAGTGCACCTGCCTGCACAATATAAAGCAAGAAAACCCCACAGAAGCACCTCCAATAAATGTTACTTATACCAATAGATCAAGTCTCTAGAGAAACCAAACAACAGCATATCCGTTACGATTCTTATCCCACTGAGACTACAATTCCATACACAGTGAGAAATAATTAGCTCTGTTTGAGTAACGCAATAAAGGCACAGAAGAAAAACAAAACATGCTAAAGGATCAAAAACATGTTTCTCCCACACTGCTCCATACACACATTAACATAATGGCGGTGATTGGTCCAGGAGCTGAAATCGATCAGTATCTGTTTTTACAAATAGGCACTTTCAGATAACTATCTAAATGGAATATCTAAAAGAAAGTTCCGGGTGATCAACGGGAATACTTGCCTGGCGGGAGGTGGTTTTAGTTAATCAGAGTTTTCTTTTGAAGATTTCCACCTTCCTACTGAAAACAAAAAAAAAAAATTTAAAAAAAAGATAACTATCTAAATGAAGCGTAGATGTAATTCGAAAATAAAGTTGACAGTTCTACTCAATGGCAAAACGTATTATCCGAAAAAAATTTATAACAATATTTTGCAAAAGACACCCAATAAACTATTTTTGTTTGTTGTTGAAACAAAAAAAAATGGAATTCAAATTCAGCACCAGAATCCGTTTCAATGGCCCCTAAGGGTCAAATATAATTTCATTTTAAAATACAAACACCACTCACCTCAATATTTTCGCTTTAATTTGACTTGAACAAGTTGGCAGGTATTAAGCCCATTCTCCTATATCTACAAAGGTATAGACTTTAAAGAATGTTTAGCATTTATTTGTAGCAGCGCAAGACCCACATCACTGGCGATGATGCAAATACTATAAGAAGCCACCAACAACAAGGACAGCTACCACATCGCCAGAGAAAGGGAAAATTGTCCTTCATCAAAACATAATCCAACACTACTCACTTAGTAAGGATCTACTGAATGCAAAATATTTATGTTCCCAATTGACGACCGAAACGCCCAATGTCCCTCCTCAGCTCTGTTATGGCCTGGGTAAACAAAGGATCCTTCCACATGTGGGATGAAAAACCATTTCAGAATTTTTTTGTCCTTGTTGTTTTGTTTTGCTCTATTGTAATTTTTAT
Source organism: Microdon myrmicae (assembly GCA_963931805.1). NCBI lineage: Eukaryota > Metazoa > Arthropoda > Insecta > Diptera > Syrphidae > Microdon > Microdon myrmicae. The sequence continues at coordinate 99,370,058 of OZ007502.1, forward strand.
TTTTCCTTTCAGGAAATGAAAATTGTTTTAATAATAATAGTTCGTGTGTCCTGCTTATAGTGGCCGGTTGTCTCGTTTGTTTTTTCACAGATTGTTCAATAAGAGGAAAAGTTTTGTATTTGAATATGTATTGTCGAATTAATGCCAGAAACGATTCAAAATATGGTCAGGAGATGAATAACCTAATGTTTTCTTTGCTAATACTATTCTTGTAGCGTTACTTGGGAGGATATTATTTTTTGTTGTTTATGAACAAGATCTCTTTATGATTCTCCCCAAGTTCGCCCGTTGCGGTCGCCGCCGTGCTTCCGAAATTAACCGGGAAGAGTTGCGACCGATCGTTCGGAGGACGTCATTCCGGAAAGATGTTCTCACTAAGTTATTCTCACCCCCTGGCCCACACCTGTGTTGGAGCAGCTAAACTTGAGGAAAACAGACTATTTAACTTGATAACTACTTTATTTAAATTTATATACTCGTTTTACACTTATTTTCACTATTTAAATCATTGCTTTCATCTGTTCTCCCGGTGCACCACCTCCAGGGTCACTGATTTTATGATTACTGCCTCCGCGAGATCGCGATGCATCCTCCTATAAATGAAACTAAATCAAGATTTTTATCGCGAAGGGATCGAAATGAAAGCAAAATCTCGAGAAGATCCTTGACTGGAGCCAAGTGTTAGTATTTGAGATAAGAATTCGCGTAGGCGAATTCTGGGAATTATGGGTATGAGTATGGTAGTTGAACATCTGGTTCAACTTACCATGTGTTTGTTTTTGTTTGGGAATCATGAGAAATTGGTGTATATGGATGATAAACGAATATATGATTCGTTTACCAGGAATTTTGTTGGATCGGGATAATCACTTTTGTGGATTGAGTTTAGGATTATGGGGAATTGGGTGCAAGGGCCATAACGAACATTTGATTCGTTTATTGCGGATTTAAGTTTGTGTGTATGTATGGGGGTTGGCGCAAGCAAGGCTGAAAAAGTTGGCGCAAGGCTAATAACCAGGCCCGTACAAATGAATTATTATGACAAATTTAACAAGCCTCGGATATGGACCGGATACACGACGACGACCACGTAAACGAAAATGGCTAAACGATTTAAGAATTTTTACATGGAATGTCCGCTCACTATACAGAGCTCGAGCTGCACAGCAACTAGCCGATGCCCTGTCCGAATATAAGGCTGACATAACAGCATTACACGAAATAAGATGGACGGGGAGTGGAGTTATTCAAAGAAACAAGTACGACATTTATTACAGCTGTCATGCAAAACACCATGTGCTCGGGGTAGGCTTTCTAGTAAGCCAAAAGCTGAAGCCTGCCATCATCGGCTTTAATGCAATAAACGAAAGGCTATGCACTCTTCGCGTGCGAGGCAAGTTTAAGAACATAAGCCTCATAAACGTTCACGGACCTACAGAGGAGTCCCCTGAAGACGAAAAAGAAGAATTCCACGAGAATGTCGAAAGGGCCCTCAATGCCTGCCCAAGATACGATGTGAAAATCGTTCTTGGTGATTTGAATGCAAAAATAGGTCGGGAGCCGGTTTTCAGGTACTACGCAGGTTACCATAGTTTGCATGAGAACACTAATGACAATGGACTACGAGTCATCGAACTGGCAGCATCAAAAAACTTGATCGTTGCAAGTACCAGGTTTCCGCGTAAAGATATCCACAAAGCTACCTGATGGATCCACTCGCAACCAAATTGACCACGCGTTGATAGATCGCCGCCACTCCTCGAGCCTGATGATGGTACGAACGTACCGAGGTGCCAACGTAGACTCGGATCACTATCTTGTTGGCACAGTTTTCTGAGCGCGGATTGCCTTACGGAGACGCATTGCATCCACGGATCAGGTACGAACCAACACTGCTGCCCTACGCAATGAGAATACCAGTGACACATTTGTTCATGCGTTAAGACTCGCCCTCGAAGAGCTCGACGGAGGGAGAGTAAGTCCTGGGGCCAGAATGCCGGGCGTAGAAGAGAAATGGACACGCCTTGAGAATACTGTCATTAGTACTGCCAACTCCATCTTAAGCAGTACTCGTAGAGATCGGAACGACTGGTTTGATGATGAGGGCAAACTAGCGACTGAACGTAAGAATGCTGCATACCGGGCCATGGAGCAGTCTCATAGGATGCGGGTACGCGAGGACAAATACAAAGAGCTCAGAATATCTGAAAAAAGACTTCACAGACAAAAGAAAAGTGCCTGGGAAAAAACCTTGTCTGTGAAATAGAGAAAAGTAGAGACCGAGGTCCGCATCAGGCGCAGAAGTTCTACCAAATAATCCGCAGTATGACGCGGTACACACCACGCTGCACTTACTGCAAGGATAAAGAGGGTAATCTGATCGCCGATCCTGAAGGCATTCTGGAGCGATGGGAAGTGCCCTTCAATGAATTGCTAAATAGTCAGCTCACAGAAGAATTAGAGGCTCCAACAATGCAAGATCAAGACCAAATGCTGCCGCCACCAAGCATTGAGGAAACATTAAAAGCCATTAGACAGCTAAAATCAAATAAAGCGCCTGGAGCTGATGGCATACCAGCTGAGCTGATCAAACAAGGAGGGACAGCGTTACATCACGCAATTCATGAGATCGTGGTGCACGTATGGGAGCAAGAGGAGATGCCGGAAGATTGGCGTCGTGGTATAATTTGCCCCATACATAAGAAAGGATATATCACACTGTGCAGCAACTATAGGGGTATAACATTGCTGAGTACCCCCTATAAGATACTCTCCACTATCCTACAAGACCGGATATCCCCATACGCTAAAGTCATAATTGGTCAATATCAGTGTGGCTTCATCCCAGGCAAATCAGCAATTGATCAGATATCACCCTTAGGCAGGCGATGGAAAAATGTTTGGAATTTAAGATTCCACTATATCATCTGTTTATAGACTTCAAGGCCGCCTACGACAGCATAGCCAGGGTAGAACTATATAATGCCATGAGAGAATTCGGCATTCCAAATAAATTGATACGACTGTGTGGGTTGACCATGACCAACGTAACTAGTCAAGTAAAAGTAGCGGGATTGCTGTCCGAACCAATAAACACCTATAATGAACTCCGACAAGAGGACGGTTCGGCCTACCTCCTCTTCAACCTGGCGTCGGAGAAAGCAATCCGTGACTCTGGCGTTACAACAAGAGGGACTATTGTCACCAAGTCCACCCACATACTTACCTACGCAGATGACATCGACATCATCGGTAGAACCGAATCGGCGGTACAGGAATCCTTCACCCAGATCGAGCAGGCGGCACAAAAACTGGGACTGCACATTAATGAGGGGAAAACTAAGTACATGGTGGCAACTTCTGCGAAGACAAAACCGAACGTTGGTCAAACTATCAGGGTACTGGAGCACGAATTTGAAGTAGTGCAATCCTTTAACTACCTTGGGTCAATAGGATCAGCCGGTAACAATATGGAAGAATAAATACGTGAACGGCTGATTAAATCCAACAAAGCCTACTATGGTCTATCAAAGCTCTTTAAATCCCGAAATTTATCCAGAACATCCAAGCTACTACTGTACAAGACCATGGTCTTACCAGTACTCATGTATGGATCCGAGACCTGGGTGCCCAATAAAAGGCACTCTGAACTCTTAGCTGCGTTCGAGAGAAAGGTCTTAAGGAGAATTGTTGGTCCCGTATGTGAGGGAGGACGATTCCGGAGACGCTACAATCATGAGTTGTAGGCAATCTACTTTGAAGCTAATGTTGTAAGAAAAATCAAGCTCGGTAGACTCCGATGGACGGGACACCTAGCTCGGATGAGCGAAGAGGAACCTGCCCGGAAGGTCCTTTGTGGCAGGATGTATGGAAGGAGACAGCGCGGCAGACGTTGTCTGCGATGGAGGGATGGCGTAGATCAGGACGCCCAGAGGCTGGGAGTGCAAAACTGGATGACATCGGCTCGAAATTGGGACCGGTGGAGAGATTTGTTAAATAAGGCTAAGACCGGATCCCGGTTGTAGTGTCGATGATGATGATGTGTGTATGGGGGAAGGAGGTGATAGGGCTTTTCAGAGCACTACACTATGGAACAATTGTATAGTTAGATGTATTCTATTTCTATTTTAATTTAAGTATACGATCCTAACTCCAGTAATTGTATTCCCATACATAAAACGTGGAGCGGGATCATTTTATGTTTTCCGTTCAAAAAATCACATTTTTAATAAACGTAGAAGCCTACTAAGGCGATTGCAATACTGGATAATAGAATTTTGGTATATATCCGATTTAGGAAATCCATCCGAGCGCAGCTTTTAACTAAAAAAATGCATTTTACACAACGTGCACAAAAAAAAAGCATTTCATGGTGAACTCAAAGCGATGTTTGTGCTGCAATCCATAAAATAGGGAGAGGTGGGATACGGTTCACCATATTTTCTTTTTATTTCCGTAGAGGGACTGTGGGGGTTTTTTAAGGCGCCCGAAGAACCACACATCGCCTTAACCCAACTCCCCTTTCCCAACCTGCAAATACCATTACCGATCATTAAGCCGCTTACCTGAATACGAGCTGTTCAAAGCTCTCCTTCGATTGGTCATACCTGAAACATAAGTCCACGGCAAGATTGCCATCTTGCCATGGCATCAAAACCAATTGCATCAACTGAACCATCTCGGTTCCTATGGTCGGCCATATGCCCACCAAACACACGCCAATCCTTCTGTGTGTTCTTGTTCCAACAATCCGTTGGTCCAAAAAAAGACATGCCCGGCTACTTGCTTGCTTGCACATCTGCAAGCCAGATTTCCAATGATCATGCCCTACGATACATTTTTCGAAAAAACAAACAAATTTTTAACCTAGCCCTGGGCATGGCGAGCAAATCTTCTGTTGACCTAATATCACAGAAGAATCCATTCCCGCCGTCCGCAATATCTCCTATTGCTTTCAACGGCATGGCTTCAGCTTTCATGTACGTCATTTATTTGTACTGTACGTACATTGTTCATCGCCAAATGAAAAGATCAGTAGCGAATGTACAGCTACATAATCCGTCGCCTTATCGAGGATCGCTCGCCGCATCGGTCAGGTCTAATGATTCGTTGTCTAAACAACGAACAGCCACGATTCTCACGCTAGGTATCGAAACAGAATGCTTCTGTATACTCAACGTAAGCAGAATAAGCTATTTTGGCCTGCACGGCGACATACCCTTGCATTAACGAATTGCTTAAATAAACATGCAGCCATGCATTGTAGCCTTTGCCATCGCAGCGAAGTTCTGTTGACATAACATCAACAAAAAACGTATTCCCTATCGTTGTGATGGCAACGCAGTGCCCTGTATTCGATCATCTATTTTACCAGGCGCGTATTTGGATTTTCTTTTGTGCAGCTTCGCATCTCCGTTTGTCCTGGCTTTCAACGAATCGGTTTTCAACTAGACCAGTACGACACCATGGAAATTTTCCAACAAAACTCAAATCGACCGTTCATTGGTCATCGCCAAATGAAAAGATCGGATTTGCTCCTCCCATTCGATGGAATACATCACCACTGCAGCTAGTGGGTGGAGTGCAACAGCCACTGGTGGAGTCAGGTTATAACTATCGAACGGCGCACACGCGTCCAGATTATTACGTGTCGGTGTGTAAGATCCTAATCACTAAGAGCGTGTTCAAGTGTAACCCCCAGCCCTGTTGATACGTCCTGATTGTCGGTGCATTAATTCCCGGTCATTCGGAGCACTTTCTCCGCGACAGTAGCGAATGTTAACCTATCAATGTGTAAAAGTCCCAAAACGATAACTATGTGCGAACGTATGAATCTTTTAATGAGTAAACGTCCAGAACAATTTCTGCGTGAATTCCAGTAGCGAAGGTTAACCTATCAATGTGTAAAAGTCAGGAACAATAACTATTTGTGAATGTCAAAATCGATCTATATGATAAAACCTGGAAAGCAACATAGTTTGGAGAAACAATGAAATAAAGAAAACTTTATACAAACAAAAACACTCTAGCGTTCTTTTATTTATTCATCCTTCGGCGAAGAATCGTTTGCAGTGGTAATCAGTTGGAGTTTAGTGAACCTAGCGCCCATGGCGGCGCACTGACTAAATCTTACCCCACAGGACAACTTTCCTGCAAGTTTGACGACGATAGCACAAACATCTCGCCCTCGTAATTTAGTGATGTCTGCTTTACGCGAGCAATTATGTACCATAAAATATTATGCCCAGAGGTCCCAGGCACCATAACCCCTGTACTTTTGAAGAGTTTTTCCATTTCACGCATCACACAACTCCGAAAGCTCTTTTATCAATATTATGAACCTGTTTTCGTTCATCAACGCATGGAAGTAAACCAATATTCAACATATTTATATATAATCACCACTCCTCTCGTATCGACTCACCGCAGTTACTTCTATTCTATCAATTGTTATGAAATTGCAGCAGCTCTTCGATCTCTCTTCTTATTGATTCAATGCACGATTCTGTCAAGCGGTATAGAGTCGCTAATTAACCGTCAACTTTCAAAACATCTGAAAATAAGTGGCTTCTTTAATGACAATAAATGGGTTTCGTAGCAACAGGTCATGAGGAGATCTGATGTCGAACCCTACCGAAAAGTAAACCCCCTGTGACGGTGTCAACTAACGCCACTGCTCCCCTTTTCCAGGTACGACACCAAACTCCCAACTAGAGCATCCGAAAACCCTTTAAAACAAGTATTATGACAGTTCCATTAGAGCGCCATTACTTACCTTGCAATTAAGCATATATAACTTCCACCTAAAACCCATAAACCCTGGAAAGCATTTACGCATTTCAGTTATCTGCTTAAAATGTCTCCTAACCACCTAAGCCACATTTTCGCTAATTCAATAGCACGAGCAACAAGAGACATTTTCCCCAAGGGCATGATTGCACGAAACGCATCATGTGCCTAGGAAGAAATTCGTTCGGTTGTATGTTGCATTATCAGAATTCCTTGTAAGAAATTATTAACATGCAGCATACACCAAGTGAAACCATTCGGTGCTAGTTAAACATACTTACCCTGCTACACACGTGCGCGACGATCATCATATCTATCCCAAGTCACAGCAAGTTTTGTCCAACCAACGAAACTTGCTCACCTATCTCGCGCCCAGGCGTCGAGAGCAAATTCGATGGCATTAAAACAGGCCCACAAGAATCCTGGGTAGGCCACCAGCATCGATACGGCGGCACAATCATCGTTATGCGAGTGTCTTGTTCGCTGATGGCATATGTCGCCTCATATACGGGCAAAATGATCATGCACCCCTGTCTAAACAAAGTTTTGCCCAGCTGCAAATCATTGCTCATGGTGTTTTCCCTATTGATTTGGTTTATCCACGGTCCGCATACTCGTGAACACACACCATGAGCAACCGAAGCGATCATCGTGTATGTGTTTCGCGCCCTTTTGCTGGGACTAATGTATGTAAGGATCATCCCTTATTGGTCACCGAAGCGATGGATGGAATTTGGTATTCTGTCGTTTCGGTGTCAATAACCAATCTTAGAACAGATTCCGTGGAGGCAGGTCATGTCCTCCACGATAAACGGCGAGTTGCGAGTTGAGTGGCGACGCGTAGTGTTGTGCTTTTGATAACGTCTTCGCTGTGTATTGTTTCTTTTATTTTTATTGTGAATTTATTTTAATGACTATTAATTATCCTGAAATCAAACAATTTTATAAAAAGGGGATTTTAAAGTACCCTTAAATGTTGTCAGCACTGTGGGAGCGGATATATTAAGTAAACAAATTTCATTTTCTGCGCGCATTTTAAATAGATTAAACAAAGGTGCTCAGCAACAGTCACAATAGTTACCTTTTGTTTTAGACACAAGTCTGCAAACAATTTTTTCTCTCATAATTTTTATGCATTGAGCTCCTGAATCGAAATTTAACAAAATTAAAAAAAAACAATTTTTATGTAACGTTTATTTTTTTGAGTAATATCTTCATATTTCCGAAGTTTCCTTGTTGCATCTTAGATTAGGGCAATGTTAAGGAAGCCTTAAAAATAATATTAAAAAAAGAATTAGCTTAAGTTAGATGAATCACTCAGGCTATGCTGACGGAAGCATACGCTTCCAGTAGGGCCACCCATGTCAGACAGGCTAGCGAGGAGTAACACACAAAGATCTACTGCCGCTAATCCAGGGTGTTACGCGTCATCATGCCCATTGGATGGTTTGCAGCCAGGGGTATACCGGCTGTTTTATAACGGCGCCTCTCTGACACCGGGTCAATCAGAGCAGTAAACAGACCTTACCATATCAAAGAGGGGCTCTGATATGGCGGACTATTTGAAACCCCAGAGTGATCCGATGAAATGAATGATCAATATCCAAAAACCAATTTCACGAAAAACCCGGTAAGCGTAGGTGTGATGAGCCGACACTACCATAAGGGAACAAATCATCAAGAAAACACCGACTCGGCAAAAAGAAGACGCAGGGAAAAACGGAAAAAGTGGGATATACGCGTCGGAACGTGGAATGTTCGAACATTATATAAACCGCCCGCGATATAGACGGCCGTAGAAAACGCGAAAGAATATAAAATGGACATCGTCGAGCTTCAGGAAGTCCGACTCCCACATCAAGTAATCGAAAGCAACGGGTTTACACTGGCGTGTGGAGGTATCGATACACATAACCTCCGGACTGGCTTCATCATAAGCAAGAAGATTACGCCACATGTAAAAGATGTGAGATTCATTAATGACCGAATGTCTGTGCTAAAAATACAGGGCCCATGGTACAATTATGTATTTATAAACGTTCACGCCCCAACAGAATCCACCGACGAAGAAACGAAGGACACATTCTACGAGCCCCTAGAGGAAGTTTTTGATGGGATCTCATCATTCGATGTTAAAAGCATTCTCTCTGCGATCGTCGAAGTGTGTAGACGGGTCCTACTACTGCTTTTGAAAAATAAAAGTGAAAAGAAAAATTAAAAGAAAACACGTGTGCGCATGCAGATATAAATGTGTGACCGTCATTAGGAACGGTCTGTGGCCGAACAATAGTGTATCGTGTATAGTGGTATAAGTATAAGTGGAAAATTGTGGGAAATTTCTGCGCGACATTTTAAAAATTTAAGTAAAATTGGTAAACCAAAACATAAAATCAGCGACCGCATCCGGAGTTTGCGTTCGCAGATGCTGGTCAGCGGCCCCAGTACTGCCGAGCTACCTAAAAAACGAAAAAAAAAACTACTCACAGTCCTCTGAACGCACCGAAGAAAGTAGCTACAATGGCTACTCAACTAACAACGGAATACCACAAAAAATACGATGACGCGATGGAAACAATAAGGATACTAACAGCCCAAATGGAACAACTACAAGAAAAAATTCGCTCTTTTCAAGCGCAAACCAAAACCAATGTCGACGTCCCCATGAAGGAAGTTCCTCCCCAACCCAACTCATTAACATTCAACAATAACCCATCATCATCGAATACCTCGCCACCGCCCCAAGATACCCACAAACCAGAAGACCACTGGCAAACAGTTGGACAGAAATCTGCAAATAAGGTGAGACCACCCCCAAATCTATATTAAAAATCCTAATAGTACCAAAGAAGTCATCAAGACGCTTGAGAATGCCCTTGGACACAAAAAATTTTACCACGGACTCAAAAGGATCTTCGATCTCTATCAAGACGATGACTCTAACGGATCACGACATGGCAATAAGAAAACTCTCAGAGAACAAACACGAGTTCTTCACATTCCAACATGCCCAGATGAAACCAAAAACATTCATCATAAGGCACATTGATCCAGCATGGACTACCGAGGAACTTACACTCGAAATCTTGAGGATATGCCCGTCAATGAAAATCCACAGATTGGACTACTTTCAAACCCCACACATGAGGGAGAATAATATTAGGAGCTTGCGAATCATACAGATCCCACCGAGCGGTGATGTCACCCAACTTAAACAAATAAAATATTTGTTCACACACAAAATCACGATCGAGGAGCCACATAAACAGAGCATTCTCCATTGCAAAAGGTGCCAAGGATCTGGACACCTAGCAGTTGCGTGCCACCTAAGTGCACGATGCGGAAAATGTGCCGAACAGCATATACCAGGAGAGTGCAAAGTGAACCCGCCTGGCACAGAACCATCAATAATTCAGCAAACAAACGCCGATGGATCAACATCCACGAAAAAAATTACCATAACTTGCTGTAACTGCGGAGGCCCACATCCAGCTAGTTTTTCACAATGCCCCGAAAAGCTACGGATTCTGGAGAGACGTTCGTTACATACGGTAACTAATACGGCCAAACCAGATGCAACGAAACCCTTATCACCACAACCATCCCATCTCAGGGGGTCAGGAACATCATATGCAGAAATTACGAAAAGTTCCCGTAGCTGCCCGAAATCTCAACAACCCAACCCCAACGTTCTCAACCTGGATATCTTGGGATACATCAGGAGCCTGGAGACACTACTACCAACCTTAAAACACAGTTCCGAATTGGAAAAAAAAGGTTAGATCTTAAATTTAATAACTTCCCACATCCTTTCCCTTAACGTATAACTTAACCCTTATCTCCCTCAACTCAGAGTCCATTTATTCCCACACCCGTAGACAACACCTCCGACTGTTTGTTGAAAAGTTCTCCCCAGATATTCTTCTGCTTTCAGAAACTTGGCTGAAATCCACTTCTCAAGTCTACATACCTAATTACACATTTGTGTCCAACCCACGAACCTCTGGCCCTCATGGAGGTACGGGAATCCTAATACATAAAAAATTCCAATTTACTGAGATTAGATTTGCTAATATAACTAGTGTCGAATACATGGCTGTTAAACTTTTCTGCCGAAATAATAAAGTACTGGTCTTGTCCTCCATATACATTCACCCTTCTCGTGAACCAAACTTCCCTAGTGCAGACATCTCACAAATAATCCAACAGTCTCTGCCAGCACCTTTCATAATAGGAGGAGACTGGAACGCACGACATACTGCATTTAATGACATCAAATGCAACAAATACGGCTGCCAACACCTTGATCTCCTCCGACTTCATCCATATGTCTACGCAGACTGCCCGTTGCAACCTACTCGAATTTGCAGCTCAACCAAGTCAACAATCGATTTCTTCCTAAAGTCTACAGATAGCTATTCATCTAAACCTCCCACAGTGTCCTTCACATTCCCTTCGGATCATGGCTCTGTCCACACCTCGGTTCAAATCCCCTCGCTTGAACCACTCTACACTCTGAATCTTATTCCAAATTTCACCAAAACAAACTGGAAAAAAGTCAATAAGGATATTGCTGCTAGCTTTTCAAAATTTTCTTTACCGGAATCTTCTAACCTGCCCCCTACACAAATTGACCAAGCAGCGGCCCAAATAGAACAAATACTGGGAAATGCTCTCTTCAGCCATACTCCCACTATCGTTCCTCATAATCACTTAGGAAAACCCCTACCCAGCCTACTCACAAAATTATTACGTATAAAAAAACAACTCCGACGAAAATTGCACACTAGCTACTCACCTTTTATTAAACAACAGATCCAGCTATTGACCTCCCTGATAAATGGACAACTAAAAGTTTTCACTAATCAGACCTACACATCCACCCTAAACAGTATCAAACCAAATCGCGATCTATTTAAAAACATAAACAGACTAACGGGTCGCAAACTCAAGCCTCGAACAGATTATCAGATCCCAGTAACAAATGTCCACGATACCGTGAACGATTACATTCCATGCTCACTGGAGCCATCCCTCACACCATTTATTACTGAATTCACCGAAACCAATAAAGCATCACACCCCGTAGGAATCGACATATTCCTAAGCCTTGAAGAACTATCCGAAGTCATTACTTCACGTAACAATAAAAAATCGACTGGCCTAGATGGAATCCCTAACCTCCTATTCAAAAGACTCCACCCAGGCAACTTGCTCCCGATTCTCGTTCTTCTCAACCACATGATAAACGCTTCACATTTCCCTAAAAGTTGGAAAACAGCGGTGATCGTCCCTATTAGCAAATCTGGGCCCTCCAAGTACCCGGATAACTTCCGTCCGATATCGCAGCTAAACTCGCTTAGCAAGATTCTTGAATGTAAAATCTACAAAAATCTTCTCTCATTTGCCAGGGATAACTCCCTCATTCCGAACTCTCAATTTGGCTTCCGCTCACAACACTCCACTTGTCATGCTCTTTTAAAACTGACACATGATGTGACGACCCACCTCCAAAACCAATCCCCAACGGTATGTGTCTCCCTAGACATAGCTAAAGCATTCGACTGTGTCTGGATCGCAGGACTGTTATACAAACTTCATTCAATGTATGGATTAAACATCCACTCCACAAAACTTCTCGCTTCTTACCTCTCTGATAGAAAGTTCATGGTGAAAATAAACTCAACTCTATCGACACCTTATAGCATAACCGCAGGAGTTCCTCAAGGATCCATCCTCGGCCCACTACTATACCTTCTTTATACATCAGACGCACCGCAGCCACTGTTACCCAATACAACAATGCTCAACTATGCCGACGACACCTTAATTTATTCAAGCAACAAGCTTGAAGGCTAAGCTGAGTTAAGTTAAGTTAAGCAAATTAGTTATAGGTTAGGTAAATAATTATATCCTGGTTTTCGGACCTTTTCCAGGAAGCCCCACCTACTCCTATCTTGTCCACCCATGAAATATGTAACTTTATATTGATGTTTGAAAAATGTACTAGCAAGTATGTGTAAACGATTAAAGCTAAGCTAATTATAAGTTATCTGTATTACTTATTGTAACAAATCATTTATGGTCAATAAATACAGAAATGTAACAAAAAAAAAATATGTTAAAATCCTCCTCGGGGACCTCAATGCGAAAATTGGAAAAGAAAATATCTTCCAACCATCTATAGGTAAAGAAAGTCTACACGACGTTTCAAATGATAATGGAATTCGAATTATCACGTTCGCAGCGTCAAAAGACCTGTTAGTGAAAAACACGATGTTCAAGCACAAGCAAATTCATAAAGCCACATCGATATCACCCGACGGCGTAACACGTAACCAAATAGACCACTTCCTCATAGACTAAAGACACCACTCGAATATCCTTAACGTAAGATCATATAGAGGAGCAGATTGCGACTCCGATCATCTTCTAGTGTTGGACAAAATCAGGAGTCGCCTCGCAGCAATCCCACATGGGCAGTCACGGGAGACGAGCAAAAAGTTCAACATTGATAAACTAAAAGACTTGCCCAAAGGGCTGAAGATCAAGACGAACTAACGAATAGATTTAGCATTCTAGAGAATGGGAGCAGTGAGGAAGGGGAAGCTAACAGTGTGGACACTAAATAGACATCGATCAGAGATCACACAATCAAACTAACAGCCCAAAAGGTATTAGGATTTAAGAAAATAATTAAGTCCAAACCTTGGTTTGACGATGAATACAGGGCGAAGATCGAAGAACGTAAACGCCTCAGAGTGATCCATTTACAAAGATATGATGAAATCAACGCAGAAAGATACGCGACGATTCGGAGAGAGACAATGAGACTCTTCAAACGCAAAAAACGCGAATGCAAGAAGACTCGGATCGAAAAAATCCTAGAAAATTCTAGAGCAAAGAACATCAGAGGTATGTATGCCGACATAAATTCAATTAGAAATTGCCACCGAGGGAGAGCCAAAATAATTCGAGACGCAAACGGCTGTCTGGTCACAGAAACAAACAATATCGTGCCAAGATGGAAGCAGTACTTTGAAAACATGCTCAATGTACACACCCATCAACCACATATAAACGCACCTGGCGTACATACAGCCGAGCCTCAGATCCCAGAGCTTTCTTTCAACGAAGTTGTAGACGTAATAAATCGATTGGAAAATAACGAAGTTCCCGGAGTCGACTGCATACCGGCAGAGCTTGTGAAGCATGGAGGAGAGGCAACCGCTCGAAAGATTTGTGGCGGTCCGTTGAACGCCACTACTTACCTCCCCATCAATTGGTAAGAAAGTGTTTCTTAGAGCACTTAAATTCTATCGAAATAAGTAATATGTCGGTTCCATTCGAACCTTGCAATAAGGCGTGCCCCACCGCCCACTGCAACCGCCTGCAGGCGTTCTACCCCCCCCCCCCCCCCCCCGTCCCTAAATATGCATTCAATACATCTGCGAAACCTACCTCAAGGAGAAATCTATTTATGCACTCACGGCAGCATCGCAAGGCACCATTAATTTCCTAAAACAATTCAGTTACATCAATAAGAAACCGACATAACACTAACCACAGCAGGGCGCCGTCAATATTCCTTAATGGCAAGAAGCACATGAAACATTCATGTTCCATAAAGGCAATTTGGTTTCACAACCAAGCAACCAACATGTCTCGACCACCGCGATGCACATTTCCCCCATCGAATTTGCGGCATACAAGCAAGAGATACTCTTGCCTTACTTCCATGCTGCAATCACATCGGTCGCTAAACCAATCGACACGAAATGGGTAACTCGCCCCTGGCCGCAAAAGGGAATCGAGTTCTCGTTAGTGTAAATACACACACGAGAAGCCTTACGCAGTAACTGATCGGGTAAACACCCCAAGTATCGTCTTCGTGATACTTGCCCAAATGCAAACATTTCCTTTTATGGAAGTATTATATTCAAGGGTCGCATGCCAATGGACATAGCATGAGCGTGCGAGGTAACCGCATCTGTGTGAGTGCACATCCTCTCCGTGATCATCATTTAAGATCATCCCTTATTGGTCACCGAGGCGATGCATGGAATTTTCGGTATTCTGTCGCTTCGGTGGCAATAATTAATCTTAAAACAGATTCCGTGGAGGAAGATCGGATCCTCCACGTTAATCGTGAGTCGAGAGTAGAATGGCGACGCGAGTGATGTGCGTTAATAACGTCTTCTCTGTTTTTTTTTATTATATTAATTTTTATTAACTATTAAATATCCAGGAGTAAAACATGTATTGTGTCTGTTATTTTTACTGCGAATTTAATTTAATCATTGTTAATTACCCTCGAATAAAACAATATTGGAGCGATGTGTTGTGTTGGAGGAAATGAAAAGTGTGTTTTAATCTCATTCGACTGGTTTTGGACTGAAAACAATCGGGAAGTGTGTTGCTCGCCATCGAAATTCCTTGACGTCTATCCTTTTCTACCTCTTCGTCAGTTGATCCACCTTTATTAATGATGTGCCATTTCATTGCATTACGATAGACGCGATTATAGTGATATAGAAAAGCCCATCGACAAAATATGTGTCTCGAAGCAGCGATTGTTTACAGAAGTAAAATGTTTCAAACTGTAGAACAGCATCCACGGCAGTTGCATTCCACAAATTGATCTTCAGCTCCATTGATAACAAAGCCGAAACCGACATTTTTACCCCACATTGGTGACAATCTACGGGGTAACTTCGTGGGATAGGAGTAGAACCAGTGCCAACAACGGCACACATACGTCCTACCCCATACCCCTCTATTCATTGTCGCATTGGATATCTCAAAAGTATTCTGCATTTTTAGCCTATAGTTGTCGAAATTGCATTCCTATGGAGTTGATGAGACACGCATTCAATGAATAAGAGTAGTTTTGGACGCTTACACATTTGCCTCCAATTAATATCGATGTTCCTCGGGGCTCCATTCTCTCATCCAATCTATTCCTTTTTTATAAACCATCGCTTATCCATTATCAAAATTACTGTTAATGGCAGCACGTTGGGTTTCTCGTCTTCATTCGAACCTACCGGAACAAAATACTTCGCACCTTATAACCAATCAAAAACATATGCCCAACTCATTGAATTCCGACCTCAATTCCGAATAACAATAGAGATTATTTATCCGGCTGAAATTCAATCTCTCTAGAAGCCAGTTCTAGCTCTTGCTGTCAAAGACCAATCCCAATAATGACGCGGTGTCGATGAAGTACTTGGTTAGGACTGCTTCATTTATTTCTGGACGTCGATAAGAATATTGATCTCAGCCATCCTAGGTGTGGTAGTTATAAACGGCCAATTAGATAGAAATTTGCAAAAGCATAATGACCAACAAAACCCATTCTTCGTCGGCACACATAGATTGCATTATCCTTCGTGACCTGCTTTAATTCGATCAAGGATCACATACCAAGCTCGACTTCGTGCCGAAGTCTCGACTTTTATTTAGCAGTGTTTGTATTCCCTTGGGACAATGCAGTTGATAAGAATGCCAAATGCCAACATTTCATCGACTTAACCACTTGAAATCATTCTGTCGCATTCCTTGTTATCCTTAAATGGGTATTAACAGTACAACAGGAGTGAAATGAGTAAAAGGGCACGAGATTAAAAAAAAACCGACAAAAGTAACTGTAAATAAAAGTGTTTGTAGGCACGCGGCGAACGAAAGGGAAATTGAAAAGGATATTCTTCTTACCCTGTTTGAGGCCATTGTCTTCCTAATCTTCCTTAGAGGCACTTGACTGTCATTGAGTCAATATGTTACACATACATTCCTTACGTTTTTGTTTCAACCTCCATTTGGATTGTGGTTTTTTTCCTTTCCTCCTCCTTGCTGTCAGGGGTTATGGGAAGAATAAGACATAAGGCACATTATCCTTTATCTTACACTCTGGTGCTATCATCTTCGGCGTTACCCGAATGTGTGTGAGCGTGATTTCTGGGTGTTAGGATGAAGACGACATCGACTGACACCCGACTGAAACAATCTTCACTTTTATATCAAAATAAATTGCTGTTAAGGAAAAATCCTTCAGGACGCTTCATCTTGAACAGACGAGCAATGGAAAGGAGCACTCAAGTACTGTGATTACATGTCGCATGCGATAGAGATGACAATGACAACAACGACGATGATGATGACGGTGATGATTATGACGACGGTGATGCTGATGGTGATGGCGATGGCGACAACTAAGACGTTGGTGTTAGATGAAAACCCTGCCGTTGATGGAACATTGAGGAACAGCTTTGCACAACATAAGGACATGAGGTACCATTAAAAATCATCACATGATGGCAAATGCTGACAACTTCTTCACCATTTACCATAAGGGTGGTCTACACCTACCATTTGAGGAGTGTGCAAATCGGAAAATACGGCTGCCAAGAGATGGGGGATGGTGTAAAATATTTTCAAATTGTCTATCTCTGACGACGTGGATTATAGGGGAAAGTAAATATTTCGGGGCAAAGTGCCTTTTGCTTGCAATTTATGAGAACAATTTGGGGTTAAGATTATGTCGGGATGTAGAAAACTGTAGATTATCTCCTCCCCCCAGTTTGCAGAAACACATTTCATAAACCGTTTTATTATAAATTTTAAAAATTTTGGTTTAAACGCGTTCCCTGATTTTATAACTTAAATTAATTTCGCTGAGGAATAATTTCTCTTAAATGTGTTTCAAGATGTTTGTGACATATTATGGAAGCTTGACGGTTCGTGTCAAAAGGTCCATTGCCTCCTAAGTCTTGCCATAATAACATATAAGCTCTTAGAGTCTTAATTTACCCAACAGGGTGTCACATTGCCAAGAGTAAATGGTAGGAGGGAATCTAAATTTAACTGAATAGCATCTGTACTATAATCCGTCAGAAACGTATTTATGTCACGGCATCTTTAACATGGTACTTGAAAAGCAAAGCGAAAGCCGCCAGTAACCAAGTTGTGTCCGCACCTCTTTAAATCATTTTACTTTTGCAAATTGTTTGCGTGGGCGAGCTAAACGCAAGGAAAATAAAGGAGAAAATATGGCGTATTCATTTTAAGCTATTATGTCTCCTAAAGGTAGCCGCTGAAAATTGCCCCCTAAAAAGATAAAGTTATATTAATCTTTCATAAAAAAAATGTCAATATATATAAATAATGGGCACGAGGACTATTGAACCAACCACAAAAACACACAATTACGAAACGAGGGAGAGCTCTTGGGTATTATCACACATAACCTTCTTGTAAGCAGGGGAGCCTGGGTTGAGCGCTATTCCAGGACATTGTCACCCGTGCTTCTCACATAAAACAATGTAGCGATGTCCAAATAGCGTTTCTCTAATACTGACAAAAGAAAAGAAAGGTCTTCGTAGCAGTGGCACGTTCAAGAGCTCAGTAATTCATTCAATGCGAATTTACACATGATGGGATAAAAACCTTCTTTCGTGACGTTCTTTACAAGATCATTTGGTTTTGGCGTACTAAATGGGGTGATCCATTTTAATTGACCAACGGATGACCTTCAAAATTTTCGAGCGAGAAGCGAAAAATTAATAGGGATGGCAGAAGCACTGGTATTCAGGAAGTGTATTCCGCAATTCTATGGTAGATTTTACGATATAACAATAATATAAAGTTGCCACCCATTGTTACCTGTTGATTATAGTATATCAGTAATATCAATGGTGTAGCGCAAAAAAGGCCAATCTGATGCAGATTGATTATACAGATTGGCCCTCCTTGCGCTACACCATCGATATGAAGCGGAAATAGAATTGGCACCAACGTAGAACCCCAAGGCACACTGACGTTAATAGAAAAGAGACCTGTAGCGGTTCTACGAACCACTATAGGCTGAGGTATCCTTCCGCCAAGGAATATACTCGCCGTTGCCAGTACCGTGCCCACAGACACGTGTCCCCATAGTCATTAACCACACCTGAAACAAAAGGTAATATGGCATGCAACGACGTTGAAGTCGATATCAGAAATCAAGGAACTAAACGTTCAAAAGCTTCCAATATCGAGTTCAACGCATCCTTACATCGTATCCAAACCAATGCGCCAAATGCAGGAAGGCATCGCATGTAAGTCAAGCACCCATTCTAAGCATCAACGCGATGCTTCCCACGAAACACCATTGTCGGTAAATAAACCGAACAACGGATGCCTACTCTGCTAGCTAATAGCAATTAGCACCTAAATCCCTTGCATGACCCTAACGCAAAAAGCACACTTGTGCAAACAAAGCATATCGTTTCGCTGCCGACCAATAGTCATGCAACCATAAACATCTTAACACTACCCGCGATAGATGTTTATGAGTTGGAAATGCAAACAAAGCATTACCGATCCCATAGTCCTTTGTATCCATCTGAATAGCATGAGAACCCTTGTTTTTCAGGCCAGATGGGAAAGACAAACAATCTCAAGAAAAAGATCAGAGAATAAGCGGCGTACCACCGATCATAAGACAAAGGAACAAGATTCCGATAACCACCAGATAATGATAATATGATCAGGAAAAAAAAAGCTCTCCTTTTACAGATAGGATGGGAAATTCTGTTTAGCAGATACTATGGGGAAATTCGGTTGCAGAGATGGGTTGGAAAAATTTCCCTTACGATGGGGGATGAGAATTTTCAGCCTACGAGTTAGTACAGTTACAGAATCCCTTAGGCGAGGTCAGTCCGCGCCGTACCGTAGTTGAAAGTAACGACGTTCAACGTACACTAAGTTCCGCGAGTAATTAAAGTATTTGTCTGAACTGCTATCGACGGCAACATCAAAACATTTATTCGGTTTTCAACGCGCGCCGGATCACCACCCTCTCATATATATACGTTGCCACCTTTTGTGTTGAAAGCAATCGTGAGAGACTATGTGCGATAGACCAGAATAAAATAGAATCTTTAAAATAGAAATACGGTTCGAGGTGTGGCGGAAGCTTGTTGTGTTTTCTGTTAGATACCAGCCGAACTATCATTGTAACGGGAGTAAAAGAATATTGTGTCCTAGAGGTTTAAGTATTAATAAAAAAAAACTGAGTTTAATAAAACAAAGATTAAAACAAAACTACTATCTCGGTGTTTAATTAGTGACAGCATTTGCTCCGGTGTCTTCTGTTGTTTCGGGGACAGTGCTGGCAGAGCACAGCATTCGCTCTGGTTTCGTTTCAGTTTTTTTTTTGCGAACAGTGTTCGGCGGAACACTGCACCAATTATAGACAGATACATAAATCCGCCAAAAACCAGCCCACAAAAACTCGAATTAGTCGATTTTCGAGAAAAAACTTTTTCAGTTCCGATATCTAGATCCCTGCTGTGGACTCCATATTGGCAATCATTTAGGAGCCCGCTGCACCCTAAATATTTAATCAACATGGTATTGATGACTTTTTCAACACTTAGGATAACCTTGAGAGTAAAGCTAAGAGATTGTACGAAGTAGTGAGAAGTGACAATCTAACCAATTTTATAAAAAAGGTAACACATCACACCTCAGACCATGGCCGCACAGAGTCATCGTTGTGGTCGAATATCGTATGGTGTGCAAATATCGAGTGTGCGGGTTTGTAACTAATTATTGCGATCTTTCGTACAAGGGCAAATATCAATCGGGACATCGATTGTTTACGTAAATCGAGACCATTGTGTTCCCGATTAAGATTTAGATCAGTGTTAACTATCTAGTGATATTGCAGAGAAAAAACTAAACATTTATAACATTCACTCATCTATGGATTCCGTGTGTTGATTACATCACAAACTCAAGATATTCAAGAAAAAGAACAGAAAAAAAAAACAACAAGAAACAAGAAACCTAATTTGATAATTAATTGAATTAAAAGAATAAAAATACAGTTCATAAAATAAAATCAAAAACTGACAATGTTTATGTGGGAAAAAAACATGTAAATAAATAGCAAAATAAGCCATCAATAAAAAATTAATTAATTCAGTATCAAGTGCGAAAAACAAAAATAACAAACCCCACAACCTTATACGCACATCGACCTGAAGACCTGGAAAGCGCCTACGCTATAGCGAGTACAATAATTCACGACCACGGAGGATATCGAATTGACCACCAACAACAATATAGGTCCAACGACTGGAACACCTATCAAAGGAGATGGCCACAGAACCAAATTGAAAATTATAATCCACGACAAAATCAAAACCAGGAAAACTACAAACAAGAGTTTGTACGAAGAAACCCGGAAAATGCAAGCTACCAACAGAGTCAAAACTTCAGAAACAGTAATCAACCGAGGTATCGACCGATCGCTTAAACACAGTACTCACAACAACAGCCGAAACCAGCACCTCCAGAACGGGAACCTATGGACATAAATGCCTCGACAACTTCCAGACTAAGAGTGAACCCTTTCCGACAAGAACACCGTGTAGTGCTCTAAAAAGCCCTACAATCTCCTTCCCCCACACATACATCCAAATCCCTATACCCAAACTTATATTCAAAACATCCATTACTCCGAACCAACCAAATTCGCGATACACGAATCAAATATTCGTTTCTCACCCTTACATCCAATTCCCCATAATTATCAGACAAAATCAAACGCATGGCAAATTGAACCCGATGATCAGTTGCCATCCGTAAACAAAACCCGAATCCCAATTCATATCTTCATATGCAGGGCATTTCTGAGAATTCGAATTCTTATCTCAAAAACAAACACTTGGCTCCCGCCAAAGTATCTAAATCGAGATTTTACTTTCACTTCGAACTCTTCGAAATACAAAATCTCGATTTTGTTTCATTTATAAGGGTGATGAATTTAAGATTCGAATATCAGACAGCCGATGGAAAATCCGACTTAACCCATCCAAAGCAGTAGCTTAATTCTGAGTAGTAAACACTCCCAGCCTACTTCTCGATATTCACACGATATCCGAATACAAATAGGAGGTACTACGATTAGACCACAGGACAGGATGAAATATCTTTGGATCATCTATACCCCAAAAATCAATTTCACCAAACATGTGACCCACACTCTTCAAAGGGGCTTCGGTCGGTTTAAGCAACTGCACAACATTTTGAAGCGGAGTAACCAATGTGCCACCAAAGTTAAGCTTCTCTGCTATAAGCAACTAATCAGATCTGGAATATCGTACGCCTTTCCCATATGGTCCTCCATATCTTCGGCTTAAATGGAAAGACTTCGAGTTTTCGAAAGAAACCTCCTCAGAAGATGCATCAACCACTCTAGAAGGCCTGATGCTCGCCATTACCCTAACTCTCACCTATACGAAGGTGTCTCATTACCCCTATCGACGAGTACTTGCTACAATTAGCATACAAGTACCTCGAAAGCAATGAGAATAGTGAGACCCTACTTGTACGGGAGCCTTGTGCTCTTGACCCTTCTTTCTCTCGATCTCTTCGGATCAGACTACCACAATTTCTTCTTCAGTATAAAACTGAAGAAAGCGCCCTTCCTAACAACATTCCCCTCTATAATAGAGGATTCCTGGACCCATCCCATAGGGTATACAACTAACACACCACACACACACGCACGCACAGAAAGAAGACAGCACAAGCACAAACATACACACACACCGACCAAAGCCCAGATCATCAGACGCCAAAGACGTGATCTGCGTTTACCACCGCACTCAGGACCTACCGGCCTTGTACCATTTCCTTCCCACCATCCCCCCATCCAAGTAGTTAGAGAAGTCCTGAATTAACCCTGCCCACACTATCCTTAGATACCTCCCCCCTTTTTCCTTTTCAGATTTCTCGAGACCGAGCCCAACATCTTCACGGATATGGGTGATTCTGGTTATCGCAAGATGACCAGAAGCCAGAGACAAGATGAAGGACTCATCTGTCCTTGTCGCGCCACCCATTTTTTTCAATTGGCGTCCGATTAGAAAGGACGCCAATAAACTAAATAAAATTATAAAATAAATATGATTAATAAATAAATTGAGTTTTAAATACTGGAAATACTGGTGATTGACTTTTTATTGGGCTGGGCCGATTCCCAGGCCCATATTTAACAATCGGTCATCACTCTTCCCTCAGGTCTGAGGAAGCACGGTGGCGACCGCAACGAGCCTTCTCAGGGGGGGTCTATTAAAGAGAACCCTCGTTTTTTAAGGACAAGGAGACACGCTCCCTGAGAGAAAGGATACGGCAACCGTGTAAATCAACAATTCAACAATCTGAAAGAAAAAGATAGTAAATCTATGATATTACCTGCGTGAGTAGAATAGAAAATATTATATCGAAAGATTTTTTTATAATAGAGAGTAGGTTGCCTATAATTTCGTTAAAAAACAGAAGAAATAACAAAGAATATAAAATCCGATTAGATACTGGGGCAACTCACAATTATTGTAAGAAAAATATCGATTTAAGCAAAAAAAAATACCTGTAAAAAAACAAAAAATTACTAATACCATTTACGGATCAAGTACTATACAACATAACCCCGAAATTTTCATATTTAATAGAGAACTTGAATTTTTGAACTAAACGAAATAATGATTATGTCCTTATATTAGGTATGGAAGGACTAGAAGCATTAGGAACTATAATAGAAATAAACAGAAAGAAATTAAATATTAGGACACGAAAACATAAATTAAACTATATAGTAGGTAACAACAGATATCAAAAAGAAATTGAGGAACTAGTCAGCGAAAACAAAAAAGCGGATAAAAACCTACCACACACCACAAAGATGCAAGCTACGATACGGACAAAAAACAATGACCCTATGGTCAAGACAGTATTCATGCCGTATTGCTGCTCATGAGTTTGTAAACTCAGAAATCGAAAATCTGCTTAACAAGGGGATAACACGAACCTCGCAATCGCCCTATTGCAGTCCAATTAGGATAAGGGCAAAAAACGTGCATGTAGGGCTCCAGAAAGCCCTACCATTAATATCCAAGTCTCATGTTTTTAGACGAAAGCTACTAATATGGAAGGAACAGTCCTTGCATTTTAGTAGCTTTCGGGCAAGTTGGTTCCCATTTACTAGTTTTTTAAAGAGGTGCTGTTTCACCGGGCAACTGATCACTAAGACCCAACCTACCACTCAGACTTCAGTCACCTTCTATGACATGTCGGTCTAGCTGTGGGTACATTCTAACGTCCTATTTGACATCACATTAGATTCCGCATTTATTTTACAAACAAAAATAATTACATTTTTCACTTAAGACTAAATGCTGTCCTTAATTAACTTGCTGGCTCTTCACAAACACTCTAAATTTTACAATGTTGTTTTGTTTTGATTCGCCTTGCGGCGTATAACATTTTCTCAATTAATATTTAATATTGTGACGCACATGACAATCAGCTGGGCATCTGGCAGGTCTCCAAAACAAAGTACTGGAAAACTGGAGACTATGACCAGGAAAAAGTGATTAGTGAAAAAGTGAAGAACGGTTTTGTTGTCGTTAAGAGACAAATAAAGTTTTAAAAAGATTTCACGGCTCTTATTTTATGAAAATAATTAATCCAGCTAGCTACAATATTATCTATGTATATGTATATATACATAGATAATATATATATATATATATATATATATATATATATATATATATATATGTGTGGCTGTAAACTATAAGTTTATCTCGAATTCACCTCCGCCTTTTCTACACTCTTACCCTCGATCGTCCTGCCTGGACACTCGACCCGAATATTCCTCGCCTTCGGTCCTCGTCGTCACTCCTAAAATAGATCCTCACTGTCGTCGCTTTTGACGATCCCAGGGTGTGTGGGAGTTCTCTACGCCACATGGAGAACCAACCCACAATTCCAACCAACCTCGGCCGCTAACAGCACGTCACCCTAATCCAACTCCCCATGCAAAATCTGCAAGCGCATCCATCCTGAACTTGCAAGAATCCATCTCTCAGTCTGCAATGAAAGGCATTTCCCAAAACTTACAACAGAATACAATTCAATAGAATACATTCTAAATCATCTCCCTCAATTACATCACCTCACATATAATTTTTCCCAAAACCGCTTCGGTCAATTATTTACTTAAGGAACATTTTCCTCAAAATGCGATCCATTGAAAACTACTCCAACTATCTCAGGGCCTTTTATAAATTTTCCGAACTCTACAACTCCCTCTATTCCAAATACCTTATTAAAACACAATCCAATTTGTTTAGCGATCCCAAATCCTTTTTCCACTTTATAAATTATAAACGTAAATCCGACGCCTATCCTAACTCCCTCTCTTATGGCGCGACTACGTCAAACGACAACCTAACTATTGCCAACCTGTTCGCGTCGTTTTTCAATAAATCCTTCACAGACATCTCCTTCGAACCCAATCCGTCGTATTTCAATGACTTGCCCGAATTCTCCCTTGGTCGTTTCTCTCCTCAACTTATTCAGCGTCACGTAGTTGAGGAGAAACTAAACTTACTCAAAGACGAGTTCAGCCCCGGACCTGATGGACTTCCGTCTGTATTCTTAAAGAACTGTTCCACTTCTCTTTCTCTCCCGATATCTAAGATTTTCAACCTATCTCTATCTCAAGGGACCTTCCCTAGTATCTGGAAATCCTCCTATGTCACCCTCATACATAAAAAGGGACCTAAAAATGATATCTGCAACTACCGACTCATCGCCAAACTATCTCATATCCCCAAACTGTTCGAAGGGCTTCTTTACAATGCGTTATCTTTTAGTTGTAAATCCATCATCTCACCCAACCAGCATTGTTTCCTTTCGGGTAGGTCGACCACAACCAATCTGATCGAGTTCTCATCCCATACTCTCCGTGCCTTAGAGAATGGCAACGAAGTTGATGTTATCACCACCGATTTCAGCAAGGCATATGACAAAATCTCCCTTAATCTCATCCTTTCCAAGCTGTCCTCCCTAGGCTTCGAACCCCTATTGACCAAATTGTTATCTTCTTATCTGAAAGACCGATCCTACCGTGTCAAATTCAGATCCTCCCTTTCCGATCCTTTTTTTCCCACCTCTGGGGTTCCGCAAGGAAGTCATCTCGGCCCCCTCCTTTTTATCCTAACCATCAATGATGTCGACTCTGTTATTAAACACTCATCCATATCCCTCTATGCGGACGACGCCAAACTCTACAAAACAATCATCTCTCCCCTCGACTCCTCACTACTCCAACAGGACCTCGACAGCTTCTCAACCTGGTGCCGTAATAACTGCCTTGATCTCAATGTTGCCAAATGTCACTCCATTACATTCTCCCACAAACGCCCACCCCCACCTCCTCGCCCCTACTTCCTGCTTAACCAGCAGATCTCATACGTGACCTCGGAATCTTATTTGACAGGGAGCTCAGCACAGGGAGCTCAGCTTCATCCCACATATCGACGATATCATTCTTAAGGCCAACTCCGCCCTAGGGTTTGTGAAACGCTGGTCTAAGGAATTCTCTAATCCTTACGTTTCCCGTTCCCTCTACATAGCCTTCGTCCGCCCCCTTCTTGAATACGCCAGTCAGGTCTGGTCTCCACATTGCTCGTCCCATATCCGCAGAATCGAGAGCGTGCAACGTCGATTTCTGCATTTTGCCCTCCGTGGACTGAACTGGGAGAATCCTCGGATTCTTCCCCCATACACAAGCCGGCTCCATTTGATCAACCTCAGTACACTTGAGGAACGCAGAACTCTTGCCGATATCCTCTTCATCCACCGTCTCCTCTCCGGCACAATCAACTGCCCTAGCTTGCTTTCCGCCATCGCACTCAGCACCAACCCCCACAACCTACGAAACCCTCGTCTCTTCTATCTGCCCTCCCACCACACTTCCTACGTCTGTAATGAACCAATTTCACGAATGCTAAAGCGGCCAAACTCTTACCCCACCTCCTTCGATTTCTACCTCACTTCAATTGCTCTCAAACGTCGTCTTCTGTCTTTCCCCTCGTGACCTTCCCCCACCCACTATCTACGCTCTTACTACCCGTATACATTCCTATCACCCCATCCCTTTATCCTACTACCCGGTCTTCGCCACCCCATCACGTGCACAGCCACCTTCCCACCTTATCATCTTCTTACTTATTCGAAAGCAATTTTTGGAATCCTAGTTCTTAAGTTAGTTCGTAAGTTTTTTACTTTTAATTTCTTTTTTTTTTTTTTCTAACGCTTGTACTAAGTGTAATAAACGAGGGTTCTGCTCTCACTAATTATATTCTCTCCTCGCGACCAAGCAATCTTAATTTCTCCGGAAATTCATATGCTGTAATAAAACGCATATTCGAACCTACAACAGAATATTAATCATCACCATCAACTATACCGAGCCGCATACATTTATCCTAAAAACCACCTCGGCTAACTTCCTGTTTAAATCACATCCCCGCTTGCAACCAAGCAATTCCAATTTCCCCCGAAAACCATTTCAGTTCCTATTCTACCTA
The DNA here is from genome assembly GCA_963931805.1 of Microdon myrmicae. Taxonomy (NCBI): domain Eukaryota; kingdom Metazoa; phylum Arthropoda; class Insecta; order Diptera; family Syrphidae; genus Microdon; species Microdon myrmicae. Next base: position 99,397,276 of record OZ007502.1, read on the forward strand.
AAAGTTGTAAAACCACATCAATTCCCTACAATCAAACCGCATGCATTTTCTCCAAAAACCACTTCGGTTCATTTCCACCTTAGACTATACTTCTCGCTTGCAACCAAGCGGCAGCTAATTTTCCACGAAACGATCGCAACGAGCAAGACCCTTGACCATACTTAGCTATGGCGTCGAAACCAATTTCCCAACGAACCCAACTCAGCTTATATGGCGATGATTCTCCGGAACTAAATTCCCTACACAGGCATAGCAACCCTGTTCAAGTTCTTAGTAAGTGGCAGTGAGTTTATTTCAGCTATGACTCAACCGCCACGACACGATGAATAGATTCTTTCCATTATTAGTCGTCATCCAACTACCAACACTCGCACATCAGGTCGAGGTTCAGCCCCCCGTAACGTGCGCTCGGGGACGCGCGAAGTCCCGCGTGTGTAACCCAGCTCGCCGTGTCTTTGCCGGGGCCCTGGTTTCTAAACGAAAATCATCTAGTCGTGTGTCGGGTTCGCTATCTCTAAGTTTGGAGTCGTTTAGCTGTGCGTCTTAAGGTTCAGCGAATCGGCGGTTATCATTAAGTGTAAATGTAGGGTACAACACGGACAATAAGCGACGTCGCGGAACGCGAGCAACTAAACTCCTCGTAAATAAAACTAAGTGAACAATTAAAGCCACTTGTAAACCAACTACACCTGTGTGTTTTATTCCCGCGGTTTCGCTTCCTCGCCGTGCAGCAGCGTCCTGGGCGTTTGCCCCCCTCCATTCTCTTCGTTGTGGACAGGTATGGTGGCAAAGCGATAGGGACCGGAGCGAACCCTGTGCCCTACGCCGCCACATCTCCCGCCCAGACAGGTTTCATATAGTCGGCGGTGGATGATGTCTGTTTGGGCCACTGACACTTCCCCATCCGACGCACAACGTAGCGATCGTTGCCCAGAATCTTGATAACGTTATACCGCCCAAGGAACTTGCGTGCGAGCTTTAAGCCGGGTCCTTGCTGTACTTTGCGAATAGCGACGATATCGCCTTCTTTATATCGGAACGCCGCCTTCCTGTTTTTATGGAAGTTCCGTTTGTTTTCGGACTGAATGCGTTGGATATTCTCCTCTTCCTGTTTGCGGAGTTTTTCTTCACCCAGAAGCTCCTTAATCCGAGAATTGTCCTCCAAACGAGCGCTGACTCCGAACATTAATCGGCATGGTGACATCCATATGCTCCGATGCGGCGTGGCGTTGTAGCGTATTTGTACCGTGTCCAGGTACCGATACCACTCACTTGGTTTAGGAGCTGATAACTTTGTCAGCAGTGGTATTGGGGTGCTGTTCACCCTTTCAACTTGGCCGTCGGCCCTTGGCATCCTCGTGCTCGCCAGAACGTGCTCGATACCCTCTTCGCGACAATAGCTCTCGAATTTCTGTGAAGTAAGTGCGGTAGCCCTTTCGGAAATGATCTTTCGAGGGTTTGTAAAGATAAATTGCACATGACTTCTGCGCAAATTGCACATGATTTCTGCGGGTGCCGTCGATTTTGCGTCATACAACCAAATGTACTTGGAAAAGCGACCATAGTGACCAGGATGTGCGCTTGAGACTTCTTGGTTGACGCCAGTGGGCCAAGATGATCGACATGGGAGGTATCGAGGGGCACACTATCGTTTTCCGCAGGATTCAGGAATCCTTGTTGTTTTCCGCAATTTCGCTCGACCAGTATACACGAAATACAGTTCCCACTTACCTTTTCAATCTTAACTCTTAAATCAGGTAAACAACAATCATTCTGGACCAGCGCCTCTGTGTTTATTAATCCCAAAGCGGCCTCGTTCATGGCCTTTTCGTATGGCCTGTCGCTGCATTGACTTCGGAATCACAACGCGCACCTCCTCGACAACATCTTTCAATCGCTTGACCAACTCCGCAGTAAGGCATTCGTGCCTCTCATTAATTACAAATCACCCGGGAAATGGGTTTCGGCTTAATGCGTCGACATACTTCATGCCCCGTCCCGGTTTATGTTCTATAGAATACTGGAATTCTTCCAGCAGCAATGCCCATCGAGCTACTCGAACGCAAAGATCTTTCTTGCTTTGCAATCGGTTACAATCTTGAAATGTATACCCAGCAGATATACTCGTAATCGCCGAAGTGACATTATAACTGCCAAAACTTCAAGCCCATAGCTCGAATACTTCTCCTCGACCGGCCTTGTATTACCCCTAGCGAAGTATATTGGATCCAGTAGCTCATCGTTTTTACGCATTGCAGGAGGATGGCTTCGCCTCCATAGTTGGATGCGTCCGTATGGAGTTCCGTATCAACTCCTATTCGATACAAATTAAGCACGTCCTAGTCGATACAAGTTAAGCACGTACTGAGGCACGTCTTCAGTATTTCGAAAGCTTCTTTTTCGACGTCACCAAAATTAAATTTGTCATCTGCTCTCAAAAGGCTTGATAAAGGTCGCGCAATCCTTGAGTAGTCAGGAATGAATTTCCTGAAGTATCCCAGCGACATTTCTTCCAGTTGATACTCAACCCAGCCCTCCTTGCCGTCTCCAGTACGTCTTTCAACCTTTGTAGCACGTTCTCGTGATTGTTGGAAAGAACAGTCCGATCATCCATGTACGTGAAGACATGCCCACTCGGAATAGCGTCTCGAAATATGGCATTTACATATCGCTGGAAAACTGATGGTGAATTACACAGGCCAAAAGGGACACACAGAAACTCAAATTGTCCGTCTGGAACAATAAATGCGGTATATTTAATACGTTCGGCGTCGACTGGCACATCAAAGAAACCATTCTTCAAGTCGAGTGGGCTGAAGATCTTCGCGTCTGGCAGTTTATCCAGTTTTTGATTATAGGCAGGGGATATCTGTCTCGGATAATTTTTTTATTTTGAAGTCGATAGTCAACGTACAATTGGTGAGTTCCGTCTTTCTCCTTGACAGTTTAGCGCTCAAAATTGTCAGAAATTAAAAACGTTTAATCACCAATCAAAAACCTTCAAAAACTGATCCGTGACATTTATAGATCAGTAATTAATGAAGATTAGAACAACAAAATGCAAGCCATTAAATCTAGTGGACCGAATATGTTCCCACAAATAAATAAAGTATTTAGAAGGAAAGATTATAATAACATTTCATGTCTGTGAGTTCCGCGGACTCCGAAAAATTGCCAAACATTGCTAAACGCGGGACTTAGCATGTAACACGCAAACTCCAACGAAGAGTTAATAATAATCGAGGATCCGCAAAAGAACTCGAACTCAATTGCTGCTTTTTTCGAGACAGTGTATAGAGTGAACGAATCCATTCGTTCTAACCACGACCTGGAAAATAAAGTTCTCTAAAACCATATTTCGGTCCACCATGCACTTAACAATTGCCATCTTGAAAGTCGAAGTTTCACTACATTTAGTGTAACCAATAGAGTGGATTCCCCTCTTAGAAATTTAGACGCAAGTATATTTGTGCACAAGGTTGAACTTACGGACATCCCTAGATCCCTTAAGAACAAGAAATTTTCTAGAATAGATAGTATTCCAAACATTATTCTAAAGCACTTGCCTCTTGTAACAGTGAAGGTGTACATTGTTTTACGAGGGTTGCCTCTTATGTTTCGGGATTTGGCAACCCTAGCGTTGCAATCCGGCAATTGACAGCTCTGTCGTAAAGTTGGACATTTTTGAGGTTATACGCACTCAGAACGTTTTGACATACGAGCGCTATTTGTGTTGTTTACAGTAACTTAAAAGATTCATCTCGGCCCAAAAATGGAATTAAATCGGCAACATTTTCGTGCGATTATTTTTTACAACTTTCGGCGTGGATTAACTCAGCAACAGTGCATGGATGAACTTAATTCAATTTTTGGCGATGAAGCTCCATCAAGGACCAGTGTTTATCGATGGTATGGTGAATTCAATCGTGGTCGTAGTAAACTCCAAGATGAATTTCGTGAAGGTTGTCCAAAATCAGTTGTTGTTCCGAAAACCATTGATGCTGTGCGCGAACTGATATTGGAAGATCGTCATGTGACCTATCGTGAGATTGAGACAACCTTAGGCGTTAGTGGGACCAGCATACATTCAATATTGCATAAACATTTGACTGTCAAAAAAATTTGTTCGCGTTGGATCCCACACAATTTGTCAATCGCCCAAAAAAAGGCTCGTGTCAATTGGTCGAAAGAAATGCTAAAAAATACGGTCGCGGTGCTTCGAAACACGTCTATGACATCGTGACAGGTGATGAATTGTGGATTTACGCGTATGAGCCCGAAAGTAAACAGCAGTCGACTGTCTGGGTGTTTCAAGATGAGCCAAATCCAACAAAAGTTGCTCGCGCACGAAGCACTTCCAAGCAAATGGTCGCCTGTTTTTTCGGAAAAACTGGACATGTCGCAACCGTACCAGTAGAACAACGCAGAACAGTCAATTCTGAGTGGTACACAACCATTTGTTTGCCAGTTGTCTTCCAAGAAATCAGAAAAACCAACCGCCGAAGACGGATCACTCTTCACCACGACAATGCGAGCTCTCACACATCGGCTGCGACAACTGCATTTTTGAGCACCCAAAACATCGATTTGATGGGTCATCCTCCGTATAGTCCTGACTTGGCACCGAATGACTTCTTTTTATTCCCGTACGTAAAAACAAACTGAGAGGTCAACGTTTTTCGACACCTGAAGAAGCGGTTGCTGCATTCGGAATGCATGTGTTGGAGATACCTCAATCAGAGGGGCAAAAGTGCTTCGACAATTGGATCAAACGCATGCAAAAGTGTATAGATCTTCATGGGGAATATTTTGAAAAACAATAAAGTGATTTTCGATGATCAGTATTTGTTTTTGTTTTCTAATCCCGAAATATAATAGGCAACCCTCGTATACAACAACGCTCTAAATAATGGATATTATCCAACCGTTGGAGGCTCCTCGATAGTATAGTGGTTAGTATACCTGCCCGTCACGTGGAGACCGGGGTTCGATTCCCCGTCGGGAAGCCTCTGGCGCAAGACTAATGACCTTGCCCGGAAAAAACAAATCTTTATGGAAAATTTAACAAGCCTCAGGACTTGTTAGATAAGGCCAAGACCGATTCCCGGTTGTAGTGCCGATGATGATGATGATCCAACCGTTGGAAAACTGCAGTAGTCCCACCATCGCCAAAAAGGGCAAGGAGAGAAGCAAGTCCACCAATCTTCGCTCGATTAGTTTACTTCCAAACTTCAGCAAGGTATTTAAAAAAATAAAGCATTGATAAACTGGTGTGATGAAAATGAATATTATTCCGAACAACCTGTTCGGTTTCAAATGGAAACACGGCACCGTTTATCCCGCGACGAAACTTGTTTCAGACATACAGTGGAACAAGGCAAAACGACAATGCACAGGGGCCTGTTTGGTTGACTTTGAAAAGGCTTTCAACACAGTGTGGTTAGAAGGACTTGTGTATAAGTTGTCAAATCTAGGTATGCCCGAATATTTGTTGTACATTATTTACGATATGATAATGGGTAAATAGTGTGTGGTGAAATGTAGAGATATTACATCCAACAATACCTCTCACATCAAAAACGGCCTACAACAGGGAGCAGTGAATTCTCCCATTTTATTTAACATTTACACTAGTGATCTAGTGGGTTCTTTCAACCATGCAATTGCATACACCGACGACATTGTGGTGTATCGGTGTGTAGAAAAGATTGATCTCATCAACAGACTTCTCCAAGATGTATTCAATAGAAGGAAACATTTTTGCGACGACTGAAAATTAAAAGATCAATTTTCAGAAAACAGAAACTATCCTTTTCAGAATGCCCTTGTCCAGGGGATCTCGGGGGAAATAAAACAGAATTGGAAAAAATATTCCATTGTAGGAAGTAATAATCTTCCCCTACAAGTAAAAACTGTAGTTAGATACTTTGGTATCTGGCTTTATTATTATTATTATTTATTGGCCTGTAGGAACCCGGAAGTTCATGACCTCAAAGACTCGACTCCACCATCGTTCCCTGCCCTGTGCACTCTCCTTCCACGCCCGACCATCTGATCCGATCTCTTCAAGTTCAAACCTAACATTATCCTCCCATCTCCGTCGCGGCCGTCCTACCGGTCTCTTTCCCGTTGGTCTTCCGTCAATAATTCTACGCACTATCGTTGCCCATTCGCGCCACGTGTCTGGCCCATCTTAATCTTTGCGACCTGATTACTCTCACTATTGTAGGTTTGCGGTATAGCTCTTCCAATTCGTGGTTATGGAGTTTCCTCCATTGTTCTGCCTCCTCGTCATATTTACCTTCAAAGTTACCCCTTAAAACTTTATTCTCGAATACGCGGAATTTGTTTTCTTCTCGTTTTGTAAGAGCCCGTGTTTCGCATCCGTATAGAACATAATATGCATGATTATGGTTCTATAGACACGGAGCTTTGTGTTACGTGATAACAGCTTGGATTTCAGAAGTTTACTGACTGCGTGCCAACTCGCGTTGCCGGAGTGTAGTCTATTGTTAATTTCCTTCGACATTTCGTTACTAGCTGTCAGTATCGTCCCCAGATCTTTAAATTCTTTAACTTTTTCAAATATCTTGCCTCGGACGTTTATACGTGTTCCCCCACATCCACCTGCTCTCGCCGTAATCATATATTTTGTTTTGTCTTCATTTATTTCTAGGGCCATCTGTTCTGCCGCTTGCATGATGATTTCACAGTTTTTACATAAAGTTTCTAGATTATCGCCCAGAACGGCTATGTCATCTGCATATGCGAGCACTTGTGTGACCCCGTTCAGGTATGATCCGGTCATGTTATCGTCTTGTACCTTTCTGATGATATACTCGAGCACAAGGTTAAAAAGACATGGTGAGAGGGGCCATCCCCCCGTTTTACTCTGTCCCGGATTTCAAATAGTTCTGAGAGGTGGTTTTCTATTCTAACCCGCCCTTTGTTTTCGTTCATGCAAATTTGAACGAGGGCGGCATATTTTTTGGGGTTCCCAGCTCAACTACAATATGGTAGAGTCTTTGTCTTGCGACTGAGTGGAGGGCATTCGAAGTCAACGAACAGTTGGTGAAACGTCTCTCCGTATTCCCACTTCTTTTTCAGCAGTTGCCTTATTATGAACATTTGCATCAGAGCCGCATACCATAGCGACAACATAACAGAATCCACATCAGTCGAATGTACTTGAGTTTAGAAATCAAACTCGTACACACGGCGGTGGCCTGATGGGTTGCGCTTTGGTTCAATTTTTGGTGATTCTAACTGTCATAGCGTCAGTTCGAATCACACGTTCTTCACTATCATCCCAAACGCTATAGGGTTATCCATCCTTCCAAAGTGACTTTGTGGGTGTTTATACGTTGGCATCAGCAAGGATCCGAGTTTGGTAAAAACGCCACAGATAGTTCACGAACAGCAGAAGATGAAAACTAACACCCAGAAACTCTAAACTCGTGGTGACGTGTAAGCCAACAGTCACTAAAATTAACACCGGCGGAAATGATGGTCACTTCAATCTCCGATGTTGTCGTTCCGCAGCAGCACAGTGGTGAAAGATATCTGTACGTAAATAAAACACTACACAGTAGAATTCGGTTTGATCGTTATTCTTATTGTCCGCACTGATGTACAAACTTTACATTATCTTAAATAATACACACTCGATAATACTAGGCGATGTCGTCGATTGCACTTAGGCTTTTAACAGGGTAATTTGATTCTTTTTTACATTACAAGCACGCATTACAATAAAAAAAAAGGACATCGACTAAGCGATTACAGTCGAACTCGATTACACTATTCTACCACGATCCAATCCGACTTGAAAAAAAAGGTGCGTGTACCGCAATGGTTATTAACAGACTCCTCGTAGAAATCGTCCTCAACTTCCCTTGTAGTATCAGATACCAGGGAAATTCCAATACACATCTGGTCAATAAGAGGGACTCAAATTTAGGCTGGCAGAAAATGCAGTCATAAATCATGAGAATGGTGCTATGATGGTGATAAATATCGGCAAAAACCCAAGGCTGGCTGAGAGCATGAATCTTTTTGACTACATTGTTTATGTAGGAAATTGCCGCCTGGACGAAAATGTTTTCTTTTGTCTACGTCGGATAGACAGAAGTGTTTCGTGTACATAAGGGAACAATGCTGGCGGCGGCCATTAGGTCTTCTGTGATGTAACACAGAAGATCGCTCGCCATAGCAACTAGAAAAAAAGGCTAATTGATCTTTGGGTTATCCCGCTCATTATGTCCTATTGCAGGGCTGTAGTGCTCCAAGAAGCCCTACTATTTTCCTTCACATTACATTTCCTCCCACATTACATTTTTCTCCCATATTACATTTGCCTCCCACATTACATTTTCCTCCCACCTATAAGAAAATCCATTTGATATTCCAAACATTGCATTGTAACCAAATCGAACTAAACGTTCAAATTCCCATTTATTGAATTCACATTTATTTATTCAATTTAATGCCTTTGTTCGATTCAATTTCCTAAAATCAAACAGCATAATGCATTATTTTCTCAGGTATGCTAAAAGCAATTAGCACCTAAAAAACCTACAAGATCCAAAACCTAAAAGTGCATGTGTCCAAACAATGGCATATCTTTTCGATACGCCGACACACAATTCTTGCAATAATAAACGTCCAAACGTATACCAGATGTTTTATGACTAGCTAATAGACACGGATTCCCAGATCCTAAACTAACAACCAATTTCCACGGATTTTGTGCTACCTATTTGAAATGCACGAAAATTCTTGTTTGCATTAGCCAGATGGCTAATACAAATAAAAACCCCAATAAAGGATCAAACGATAAGTGGCGATGCATCTTGACCTTCAAAGAAGATAAAGATATTTGAGGATTTGAATTTTCGAGAGTTGAAGAAGTCGCTTGACGGAGTCAGTCAGTAGCGCGCTTGAGGAGAAGACCTCCTCAAAAAGGTTAAGAATAAAACTTAAAAATAAATTAGTTTTTAAAAAGAATCAGTCTGTTTTTTACTTTACGGCTCAACAAAAAGTTTCTTTACCAAACAGTGTTTTTCTCGCGTGTGTAAAGACACTTAGGTACGTCGCTAGTGGCTCAATATAATCGTGCGGTAACGTCTTCGGGATTTTGTTCGGAAAAACAAATATAGACGAGTTCGACACATCATGAAGGACAACCACGGTAGCCCACTCTTCCCGGGAAACCGGAAGCACGGTGGTGCACCCAAAATATTATAACAGGGCTATTAGAAATCTGGCTTGCAGATGTGCAAGCCAGCAAATAGCCCAGCCAGTGTTTTGGAAGATAATGGACATTGAGACAGTGTTTGGGTACACATTGTTCTGATCATTAGAACATCCTATCGGTCGATGTGGTGACATGTGTGTTGTTGAAAATAACACAAGGTCATTTGCAGGAAACCCACGATGGCTACGCTGCATTAGAAAATAGAAAGATCGGCCGATGGATCTATGGCCAAAAAGCTAATTACATCCCGCCGAATCTGGGGAAAAGCTCCTCAGCTATCATGGAATATTTATGACGGTTATCCAAGGGGATAACCGAATTGTTTCCAGCCCTTTTAGGACAGTGGTGAATACTATGGCAAGGTTGTGTGATCTTGCCAGTGATTCGACTTAAGGGTAGATATGGGGTTTATAGGGATTTTATGGGGTTGAAAATGATGCGAGGTTCTTCGGGCCCTGAAAAGCACCACAACTTCCTTAGTCCATATTGTTTGGATGAGCTGGTGGATCTTTCGAGCGGTATAAACATATTATTGTACGTCGACAGGCATTACCCAAACCTATATCGTGTAATTTAGAGTGCCGTAAATTATTTTAAAAATAAAAAAAGTTTGTAAAATAGGATTTAGCGTTTAGTCCCAAGTAAACATTTGTTAAATTATTGTACAATAAATGCGTTATTTATCATTATCATCATCGACCTTGTGTTGCAGAGCATTTTTAATTTGCACAGCGACTCCACCCCCTTGAGTGGAGTTTGGACGATCTCATCACATAACTATATAATTTTTGTAGCCCAACTTGTGCCTTTGGTTTAGGTTAGTTTTGCTAGCCAAAAGTACATCTGGGCGTTCAGCTTCCAGCAGATTGTTCAGATTATCCCTTTTTCCCGTGCGGATTAGTAGTTATTAGCAATAATTTTAAGGGTTAACTCAGCCGAAGTGAAGGTTGTGACTAGTGTATTGAGTTATCTGGAAACTGTGTCGAGTAGATATTATCTATTTTATTATAAGGTGGGCCCTGTTCCATCACCCTTTTTCAATTATTTCAATTTTTTTTAAACGCAACAAGCTGTCCTTGTATGGACAGTAAAATTGCTGTTAGTGTGTTTGTGCCTCTGGCACAACTGGTTGTTCCATGATTGGTGGAATCTTTACACCACCTGCCATTTGGGCGTATGACACACTAGGTGTCACGAAGTTGTTGTAAGAGCGAGTTTCCATTCGTTTCTTTTCTTCAACTTGCTTTTTTCTAGCTTCCAACTTTACTTGTAATGGTTGGTATTTAGGTCCACCTCTAAAGTTAGCAGGATGGCCTGTATTCTTGCAGAGGATAACTTATTCTTGACTGCTACGGAATTACCTTGACTGCTAGTTAAAATTACTGGTCCTATAGATCTGGTCTCCATTTCTATAGTAGTGATCAAAGGGGTTTATTATTTGCTTTGATTGTACATAAAGAAATTCATTTCTGTCCATCATACTACACTTTTGTTAAGAATTAATAAGGAAATTGAAATAGTCATAGAAAATAAGTCAAACTTTAACACCTCTGGCACACATAACAAACCCTGTAGCCTTACTTACACCGAACGAAAACTAAGAAAAATTCGATAACTTTTCCAACATTTGTAGTAGTACCACAGAAATCTTATTACTAGTCCTTAGGAAATCAATCGAAAACTTCAAACCTCATTTTCATCAAAGTATTAATGTTCTGAACTCTCTAAACGTTAACTACTATACAATAATTCACAATCAAACTAAAAGCGATTAAACAATCAATTTACATGTAAAAAATGTGTACATGTCTCTAACTTTTTTTTTTTTAAATAATCCTTTCGTCAAGTATTTTGGTTTTAAGTATGTGGGCTCGTTGGAGTACCCTTAAGTTATCGTTGGATGTAAGAAAACCCAGTGAAGGAGAAAAGGATACTCAAGATTGCACATGAACGTTTTATCAGTAACAATATTGAAGATGCCTAAAAAGAAAATATCTATCTCTTACCTCGACAGAATAAATTCTTATTTCAAATTCATTTTAAAAATGCAACATCTCACATTTTATCTGTCAAGAATGGGAAAACTTATCAGTTTGATTCTGCTGTGTTAGCCTTCGTTGGAGTAAGGAAAAGTATCCGGATAAGTAGACATGAGAGTTGTAACTAACCACCAGAAAATAGAAAAATGATACACATTCTCATTGTGCATGGTATTCATCTATCTCATATCCTACGAAAAGATAGTGCTTGGTGTCAGTCATAGTTGAAATTCATTTACATTGTTATGACAGGACGACAGCACAATTTCTGGTAGAAAAATCCATTTGCAAGTTGACGAGTTCGACCTTAGGTAACTTGGCTTTATATCCCTTTAATATGATGAACAGTTGAACTTGGTGTGTGCTTTTATCAACGAATTTTAATACATCGTATGTATATATTTAATCCTCTTTAAAATGTGAAATAATAAATGTAATCTCTTTTTATCGAATTACTTTCAACTCAGAGTACCTGAACTCACGCAAATTTTAACTGGAATAACCACTTATTACCTTAGACAAAACGAAATCCATTACTTTCACGTTAATTTGACGACCTTATTTGACACGGGTCAGATGTACACTATAATCTATAGTCACTTTAAAGGGTGCATCATAGTGCTGCTCTCATAGAAGTCCTGATTTCTGTTAGTAAACAACTCGAATATGAGATTTTCACTATCTTCTCTTAATACCAATTTATTATCACTAATGTTACACACTAAAACTGCCACCCCCAAATACATACCTATTGCAGGCCGTCAGTTCCGATTCTGCCTCATTTCGCCCAGTTGTTGCAAACTATGATCAGTCACTCTAATACATTTCTCTACAGAAAGTGAGTTCAATCATGCATTAAATTGATTAACCCATGAAACAGAAAGGGCCATTAAACCAAAGACTCCAAACAAACATCTGAAAGGAAAACTTTATGGCGATACGGTTTCCAATCAAACCCGTTCTGAGAAAAATGTCTTGCAAGGAAACTGGTGTCGTCCATGAATAAACAAGCATGCGACAGCAATGACATCAAAATGTAAAAAACATATTTGCTACCACCACAAGCCTCGGGACTTGCTAAATAAGGCCAAGGCCGGTTCCCGGTTGTAGTGCCGATGATGAGGATGATAATAAAAGCAGCGAACATTTGAATTTTGTATTACAATATATTCTGGTTCTCTTGTGTCTCTAATGCAAACATTTTTCTACGCCATATGGAAACTCATATATACCGTGAAAGCGTCTCAACCGAATAATTCCATCGGGTCTATAGGCAAGAGCTCCGCTGTAAACACTAAATAACCAAGGAGCAACACTAGCAACAGCACCTGCGATAGTAATTACGACTACCCTACTTCAATTTCTCTATCAAATCACTGAATGACCAGAAAAGAGGTTGACAAAGGCAACACCCCAGAAATATAATAAATTCATCGTGCTGTGACCACTATCATTTTCGCTGAATTGTGGTATATAATCCACTTTCCATCCTCAGTAACCACACGTTTAAGAGATTTGTCAAATTCGTCCTTTTGGCCAAGACTTCCCAGATTTAAATTCGATCCATCATGTTTTTTTCGTTAACTCCCGTAGAACACAAATGTCAATCATTTTTTGAACCTAACTTTATACACCTTAAAAAAGTTTTGTGATCAACCTTTAGCTCCTGGAGGATCATTTCCATGCATTTATCGATATTTGCGACGATGGACGTTTACGCAACGTACATCGTTACGCCTTGAGATGCTATCTTTTCTTCTCGACCGGGGCCATCGGCCAAGTTCCGACAGATACTCAAGGTCTTTCTCCAACCATTTCACGAAGCCTATAGCTTAATGGGGGGTATTTCACCAGGCGCTGGGCGTTGGGACCCTACCCACCAATCAGATTTGGTAGTAAACTCCTCGAAGGTCAACAAGGCATTTCCAGACTTGATTTCTGCCTCCCACTAGCCACCTAAATGGGGAGGGGGGGGGGGGGCTCCCGGAGCAATGAATTTCCAAAGGATCCCGATGGTGGCTAACTCCGCCATGATCTTGTCCCAGGTACTCTCTGGTTTATATGGTCATAAACTTCTTGCAGTTCTCGAGATGCTCCAACAAAATTGGTACCATTGTCACTCCATAGGGTGTGACAAAAACCTCTACGTGCGGGGAATCTCCGCAATGCTACCAGGAAAGCCTCGCTGGACAGCTCGCCACTGCTTCAAGATGTATTGCCTTGGTTGCCAATCATACCAAGAGACAAACGTAGCCTTTGACCCGCTTTGCGCCGCATCCTTTCCATGTCTGAAGGCTGATAGAACTTCCGTAATCAACCCCGGTATTACTAAAGGGCCGTGCAGGATTAACCGTACTGGGTGGCAATGCCGCCACCTGCTGAGACACCACCCGTGCCTTATGACGAGCGCAAACCGCGATTTCAGCAATGAGCCTCCAGACAAGCCCTCGACTTCCCACGATCCAGTCTCGAGAATTCACTGCGGCGAGCAGTAACCGGCTTCCACCGTGCATCAACTTCAAATGCAAGTCCTTTACGATGATCTTGGCAAGGTGATGTTGTCGATGTAAGATTGGTGGATGTTGGCGTTCGTATTCGATTTTTGCTGTCTGCAATCTTCCGCCCACCCTGAAGACACCCCGGCCATCGATGAAGGGAGCGAGCGCAACCAGTTCACTTCGTTTTGACAATTTTTTCCCTGCTCGAATGGTCGCCAGGTCCGCCGCAAACGATTCAACCTCCACCTGACCATCCTCAATTCCTCAGCATTGAGAAAACCCGATCGCCTGGCTGACCTGTTGTCCCCTTTGCAGCTAGTGTTGTCGATGAACCGCTTCAGCTAAGCTACTGTTTGCACCGTTCGAGTGAAACTGGAGAATCTTCTTGTTATGGACAGATCTTCCTGTTGGATTACGAAGCATTATTCCTATCGCTCCTCAAGGTCTACTGGTGTTCCGGTGTCCGCCTCCGGACTTGGTAAATGGGCGTCCGAGGCAGCCTCAGCTTCTTGTCTCGAAGAAAGGCGGGTCCTCGCCATCCTAGATCTGCTCCGGTCAGCTCCCTTGCGCTAAGCCCCCTTGACAGGTAATCCGAAACAGTCGGTACATGATCCCACTGGCTTCTTGGCTAGCTTTCCAAAATGTACGACGTACGATTCGCGATGAATGTCTTCCACCGCCTGGGATAATCCGATATCCATTGCAGCACTATAGTGGAATCGGTATATGCGAAGCATTGAACCTCGCTAACTTGAAGCGCTTTCCACACGAACGAAAGTAGCCGAGCCAAGGGATGGGCTCCACAAAACTCGAGCCTTGGGGGGATACCTGCTTAACTGCGGCTACCTTGGACTTTGCCATGATAATACGCACCTGGGAAGCCCCCTCCTCCTAAAATCTGACGCAGAGGACCGCTCCGTGCGCCTTATCGCTCGCGTCCGAAAACCCGTGTAACTGCAAGGGCCCCGGATGTCCAAACCAACATGGGATCTCCACCGACTCCAGCGCCGGTAATCTCTCGAAGTATTCACTGCACTCCCTCCGAATCTCTTCATCCAGGGGGTCGTCCCAAACCACACCTTTAAGCCGCAGTTTCTGCAATACCTGCTTGTATGCCACCACCACTGGAGCGACCAAGTCCAATGGATCATTAAGCTTGGAGATGTGTTTAATGGGCCTTCCTCTTCGTGATCATTGACACCTCCGGAATCTCCAGTACATTGTAGCTCAAATAGTCTGCCCTGAAATGTCAATTCTTGGCGCAAGGCTAATAACCTTGCCCGGAAAAACAAATTATTATGGAAAATTTAACAACCCTCGGGACTTGCTAAAAAAAGGCCAAGACCAGATCCCAGTTGTAGTGCCGAATGATGATGATGATGATGAAATGTCAATTCACTCCAAGCAGCTTCGTTCCCCCGTCCGTGATGAAATAGTACACTTTTTCAGCACCTGATGAATCAAACGACAGCCACTTCATTGATTTGATGCAAAATCATTTCCACTTACGTAGCGGAAATCTTCCGGTCTCAAGAGCTTCCGTCAGTTGACACACCAACTGAATTGCCTCCTCCACGAATTGTGCGCGGATGCCGTTCCGTATGTTACGGTTAGCAGGTTTAATGTTTGACAGTTCTCCTCTGGGTTGTCTCGACAAATAATTCTTTGGAAGTCGACCTGACCAGGCCGGACTAGAATTTAGCGAAACATCTTGTCGATGTCCGAGGCAAAAGAAATAGGATGCTTGAATTTCAATATTGAAATGAGATCCGACTCCAGGGAGGGTCCAACAATCGGTAAGAGAAATTCCATTGCTGGTGGCCCCAGAACCATCAAACACCACCCAGAACTTGGTGGTTTCACTCCTGGCTTTAAGTACTGCATGGTGGGGCAGATAGCAGCATTGGTTGTCCGATATTTTTAGGTATTCTTCTGTCATCCACTGCGTGTGACCATGTCCAGGTATTCTCTCATGAATTCAGCATACTGATGGCCTAGCTCCGGGTTTCGCCTGAATCGCCTTTCCATGGACAGAATCCTTTTGATGACGACTTCCCTGGAATGACCCAACGACGGTGGAAAATATTTGAACGGCATTTCCACCTCGATGGGTCCGTCTGGCGAACGCTGATGCATGTCCCCAAAATGTATCATTGCCGCCTTTATTCTTCCGTTAAACGCTCCTTCATCTCTGGTACCTCCTCCATCTCCCAAAAGACCTCCAGCTACACCCCTTATTTCAGACCCGAGCAAAGTTACCCCTGGAACTGTTATTCGATGGGAGCATGCTCTCTAGTTCGGTAAGTCGGGCTTTCAGGAATTGGGTCAACTCCCCGAATGACAGCATTTCGTTCCGGCCGGTTTCTCGAATCCACAACTGCCGCGACATGAGTGATCGGAGATACGCCTCCACGAGGATCTTCTTTTTGTCGTACCGCGAGACTAGTGCGGCCCAAGCTTCCTGATAGTTCGCGCCCGTGACTGGAATATGCCGAACCAATGGCAACGCGTTTGCGCTCAAGGAAGTCCGGAGAAATTGCAATTTCTCTACCGCTTATGACTGGGGATTATCGGGGATGAGGGGTTTGTATATATCCCGGAACGTTACCCACTGTTTATAGTGTCCATTGAAGGTAGCACGTCGATGTTCCTTAGCTTGATCTGGTGGGTTATCGTTCCACCCATTGCATCCGATTCTGTCAGATTCGCTGACCGGCAAACTAGTTGCTCCACAAAGATGTTCATCAATGTTAAGCAACCTCTGCAGACCTGGTTGCTCCGCTGTTTACTTGGAACTAGTTACCGGCCCCATAGTATCTCCTGAAACATCCGATGCGGTGGCGCCTGTGCCCGGTGATATCATTAACCGCTGAGTCAGCCTGCCTTGTCGCGAAAAGTACCATTTCTCAAACGTAGCTCGTTCTTCATTCTTCTTGTCGACCTCCAGGTCTGGGTCTATCTCCTCGATGTATTACTGGAGAAGCTCAACTGATTTAAATGCGCCCCCCAATTTACGCAATTTATTTGCGACTTCCTCTCGTGAAGCTACCGCATACGCCTTGTTTACGAACTGCTCCAACCGCGTGAGGAATGCCTTGTCGACCCCTCGTCTCCTTTTTAGTGTCGGAACAGTCTGATCCGCCATCGGCGAATTGTTGATAGCCACTGCGAATGGATACTTATGGATCGAAAATTGCGCCACTAGCCACTTTCTGCCGAATCCAATTCTTGTGGATCGGGTATTGCTTCAGCAGCTGAGTACGCTGATGTTCTGCTGAGAGGTCGATCGGCTGCACGACTGTGATGGCCGTATTTCCTGCTGCTTGGTCGCAGTGAGTGCGCTTCAATGCGTTGCGACTGAAACGCTGAATCCTATGTTGCAGTCGGCGGCTGCTGTCTTCCTTTAATGACTCGAACCGGCCCGAAGGACCAATGAATAAATTGGTTTTATTCGTTTTGGAAAGTTAAATTTATTTTTATTGTCATCATCATCATCATCATCATCGGCACTACAACCGGGATCCGGTCTTCGCCTTATTTGACAAAACTGGGGCTTGTTAAATTTTCCATAATAATTTGTTTTTCCGGGCAAGGTTATTAGCCTTGCGCCAATTATTCTGATAGTGACTGATTATATTCGCACTCTCCTCAACTGACCAACTGCCGCCGCTTATATTTTCTCTGTGTCCGTGTGTCCCCGTTCGCATGATCATCAACCGAACAAAGATAACAATCGGTATAAATAGCCGACCCTCAGTCCACCAGCCGACAGTTACACACCGACCAAAGAGCAGATTATCAGACGCCAAAGACGTGATCTGCGTTTAGTACCGCACCCAAGACCCACCGGTCTTGTAAGATTTCTTTCCCACCATCCCTCTATAAAAGTAGTTAGAGAACACTTGAACTAACACTGTCCACACTATCCTTGGATACCCCCCCTTTTTTCTTCTCTTTTCAGATGCCGCGAGACCGAGCCCAACATCCTCACGGATGTGGGTGATTCTGGTTATCGCAAGATGACCAGAAGTCAGAGACAAGATGAAGGACACATATGTCCTGTCTCGCCAAATTCGGCCTTCTCGCCACAATTTTTTTTTTTTTTTTCACCAGCCGACAGTTGTGTTTCGCTTCGTTTCCAACAATATTGATTCAACTTGATTCTTTCACGGCTTGACTTCCACCGTTCTTTCAGATTTTTCATGATGTACGCAACACTTTGGCGGATGTTAGTCTTATTGTCGGAGGAAGTGTTCCGCCGACACTGTCCAATATTTAACACAGGGCGAATGACGTGCTCTGCCACCGCCATCCACAAAAACCAAAAGACCGGAGCGAATGCCGTCACCAATTAAACACAACGCAATTTAGTTTTAAGACTTGTTTATTGTTTTCCCATGTCTGCTGTTACACAATGGTTTGGCGCAAATATTTTTGGTGTTAAATTGTTTTATCTATAATAGTCTTTAACTTAGGCACAACATTCACATTCAGTTGGGTTTCATTATGCCGCTTTACAATCATTCTCAATGACAACCACTTATGAACACAATTCATAACCGAAAATACAACGAGCGTTTTCGAGATACATTTTATTTTCTAATTCGCTGTGACAACCGACACACGTTAAACTCGACTTTCTCTTTTAATTTTTTAAGTCGCGGTTACTTCTGACACACGTATCTTCTCTCGCGGTTCGACCTCCTCGGTGAGGTTCGCTATCCACTGATGGTCGGAGTAGACTGTCCTAATTAATTTTTCCTATTCATTCCCAATTCTCTTCTGTAAAATCAATTTCCATCATGATCATCATTCTCCTTTCTCGTATCTGTAAGAAAAAATGTCCATTTCGATTTCTTATCGGAATCTTGTTTCTTTGTTCGAAGAATCGAGCGTACCGTCACTTATTTCTCGATCCTTTCATGGGATTTGTTTGCGTTACCCATCTGGCTTAAGACAACAAGAGTTTCCGTACCTTCAGATGGGTAACAAAGGAACCGTGGGGTTTGAATGTCGGCTCCTAGATCGCAATTCCAAGTCATAAATATCTGGTGTGAGATTTGCGTTAAGATGTTTATGATAGCACGGAATGTGTGGCGGCGGCGAATCGCTATGCTTTTGTTTGCACACGTGCTCTTCTTGGTTTTAGAATATTGCCAGGAATTTAGGGTGCTAATTGCTATTAGCTCTATGAGGAGATATGCATTATTCTGTTTGCTTTTAGAAAAATGCGTTTAATTGGATGGATTGAGTAAATGGGGGAATTGCCTTGAATTGAGTTGAATGGATGCATTGAATTCAATATTAGGAAATTTTGAACGTTCAGTTCGATTGGTTTTGAACATTGAATTTAATGTTGGGTGTATGGACTGTTACCTTTTGTTTCAGACGGAAAAAAGGACTTTTTTAGGACACGTGTGTGGGGGGAGGATGTCTGGGCGCCAACGTATGGCGCGGGGTTCACTCTCACCCACCAACGAATTGCGCCACCGGAGATTGTTCGCGAAATGTTGCCCCGAAAGCGGAAGATCCGTCACGCCCTGCGCACTTATAGAAAAGGGGAAATGAAACACACTGTACGTTGGTTTAGGTTTCCTTAATTTTCGTTTATTTCAATTTTGCCGCACATACACATAGTTCAAATCGTTTGTCGGCTGCTGGGGGTCTTGATATGAATTGGCGATTGCGCGTAATCTCTTTCTTCATTAAGTTGTTATTGAACTGAATTTCTTTCTTGGTTAACGGTTATTTCATGCGAAAGACAAGTTGATGATTGCACTGGATCGCTCTCTCTGGGTAAATTATTATTAAAGCCGCGCGAGCCCATATAGTAACGCGCACCTACGAGTTCCTTCCGGATTGTCTAATACGTTGGCACAAACTTTACTTTAAGGTGGATCGGCCTTACCGCCACGCGAAACGGCAAGGGGGAAAAGGGGGAAGCAAAGCTCGACTCGCGACTGGTTCGCAAAACCCGCACTGGATAACTCCCAGGTGTACGCGCCCGGGAGTTGACATGCGACTCCTTGATCGGGCGGTGGTTAAAACGTGACCCGGGGGGGGGGGGGGGGGCGATTGGAAGGACGGTGTGCGCTCGAGGGTTGCTGGACAACTGACTTATGAACGAAAATAATTCATTCATTGCGTCGTGGCGGTGCGTCACAGCAAATTAGGCTCGCTGCCAATTACAAGGAATTGTGAACGAGTTGCTATGCCTGCTTAAGAATTTAGTTCCAGCGAATCCTTGCCGTATAAGCTAAGTTGGATTCGTTGGTTGGCTATTCCGGGGAATTGAAAATGCTTGGGTGCAAGCAAGGAATATCGTTTAGATGAAATGTTCACCGAAGTAATTTCGGGGAAATGTGCGCGGCTTAGTTAGTTGGTAATGTTCCGTTGAGGATTTGGATATGCGTTTGTTATGGCATATGGATTTCGGGGAAATTGGTATTGCTTGGTCACAGTGAGGAAATATAGAGAATTGACCGAAGCAATTTTGGGGAAATGAATGCGCGGATGGTTAGAATATATTCTGTTGAATTATATTCTGTTGGGGGTTTGGAAATATTTTATTGCAGGTGGGAGATGTATGCTATTGTGGGGGTGGTTTTTGCATGTTTGCAGTTTAGGGTTGTGGGTTGGTTCTCCGTGTGATGTAGAGAACCCCCACACGTGCCTGTATGTACGTGTAATCTGGATATAGGTGAGTACGTTCCTTGGTGGAACGACGATATCTCAACCTATAGTGGATTGTGTGGTTCGTAGAATCGCCACAACACCATGTAAAGTTAAAACTTGACACCCTCCCGCGGTGATGCCACCTTCAACCATTACCGCCTTTTTCATGTATTGGTGCGCCATATTTTATGTCGGTATACAACTCCTTGACCACATTCCAAGCGACATGCCCGGTCTGTCGGCAATGTTCTTTGAATCAATTGCACTATATACGGATGCAATGCAAATCATCCTTCAAAATGGGCCGCAAGGTGGTTGCACTAACGCAATTAAATTTTTTTCTAAAAATAAAACGCAAACCATTTGAGATATTTCAAAAACTTTATTATCGGCTTGAAGTACAATCAAAACAGTTATGAATAGAACTCGGCTTCGTTCATATGGCCACCGCGGGGTCGTTTGCAACGGTCGATTCGTTGGAGCCAATTTTCGATGACTCGGCCGCTATTTCGCGTTCACTCTTGGCTCTGAGCTCTTCCAACGTCGTCGACTTGTTGGCATAGACCGATGACTCGACGTAGCTCCAAAGAAAATAGTCTAGAGGCGTTAAATCGCACGAACGAGGCGGACAACCGACTGGCCCCTTTCTTGAGATAACACGCTCATCAAACTTACTCTTCAATAAATCGATTGTATCGTGTGCTGTGTGGCTTGTGGCACCGTCCTGTTGAAACGATATGTCGCTCAAGTCCGTATGTTCCAATTCGGGTCAAAAATAATCGGTAATCATAGCGCGATAACGATGGCCATTTACAGTAACATGACGATTGTTATCGTCGACGAAAAAATATGACCCAATGAGGCCGCCGGCATGCAAACCGTACCAAACAGTTATTTTTTGTGGATGAAGTGGTGATTCATGAAGCACATGTGGATTTTCACCCGACCAATAACGCATGCTTTGCTTATTGACGAACCCATTGAGCCAAAAATGAGCTTCGTCACTGAAGATGATTTTGCGATGTAATTCATCATCTTGGCGCATCTTTTCCAGAGCCCAATCGGAGAACGTACGTCGCTTGGTGTAAACCAAGATCCTTACGCAAAATTCGCCATTAATGGGCTGGGCGATGCCCAATTCTTGAGAACGCCGTGGAATTGACTGATTTGGATCGTTTGCTACGGACGCCTTAACGGCAGCGATATTTTCGACACTTCGACCAACCCGTTGTCTGACTGGCACGGCAACATCACACAACGAATATGTGGACTCAAATTTTTGCACTAAACTTGTTATTGTCTGTCTACTAGGGAGAGAATTACGACCGAAAATTGAAGTTAACGCTCTTAAAGTTGCGGTCACCAACTCCAAATTTCGGTAGAAAATTTTTATAATTTGTAGGAGTTGTTCGTCAGTGTACTTAACCACGATGAAAATGTTGAGTTTACTGAATAAATTGACAGTAACAGTTCGATGATTAGTGAAAGGGTGCGTTCACAAATTAAATTCAAAGTTGTCAATTCCATATTGGAAAACCCGATATTACAAGTTTCAAAGTGCATAATCGAGTATGCTATTTTTTCAAATGCCTTATTAACTCATACATTTTACCAGTTTCCTTGTTTTTGAGATTTTCATTGAGCAAGAAATTTCTCCCTTCAGAGGACTTGAGCACATTATCGTTGGATGAAATGCAAATTTAACGTTAAGAAAATTGAACAATAGGCGACGTTTTCTTTAATATTTTGACAGTGTTTTGATATAGTGACACTTCGGCTTTCAATATCAAACAACCGTCTATGGGGTTCTCCCTATCCCACAGGCGGTAGTTCTTCAGTGACGTAACTAACATCTGCTATGTAGTCACGCCTGGAGGCATCCGTGTGTTAAATAAAAATAAATACCGGAAGCATTAAGCATGTCATCTTTTCACAAGGATGCTGTAGCATTGAATTCTTATCACCCAGCGAAGAGTTTCCTTTTGCTAGGATTGGTTAACACACTGCCTAGAAAATTACAAAGAGCTGCCAATGCGCATGTACAATGAATTGTTCTTGGGATGTGTTTCAGAGTAGTAAGGATTTATCACGGTTGAAGTAGTCGTTGATTGGTTTTCGTAGTGAAGGGATGATGGAACTCCACAAATACGTAACCCTTACCAGGTGGATTATTCGACGAAGTGTCACGTCGATGTGGGATGTAGTCAACCAAACCAACATACCATCACCAAGCAAACAGATCTATTACCGAAAGCCAATTTTCTAGAAGATGCAGATTTAGACATATTGGCTTACTGCCAAACTCAAATGTCGATTACAATTAGCATTGTACAACTCTTATAAAATATTCAGGTTTGATGACTACACCGTATTTCTATTTCTATGAATTTGTTACAAAATATAAAACGTTGAAATAATTCAGTAGCATAATTAAATTTTATCTCGTTCTTAATGGACATCTTTTACTCTTAAATACTATTAGGCTTATCGACATACACTTTCGGGTTCAAATAAATCCAAAGGAAAAAGTCCAATAGGATCAGAGCCTTGATCGGTTAGGTTATGTTATTATATCATCGCCGTTTCAAGACATAATGCGTCCACGGAAATTCTCGCGCAGACTGTCCATCGTTTCGTTTTCTATGCGGCAAGTGGTATTGTTTTGTTGAGAGCACTACGTCGTTCATCTATTATCAGGTGGCAATACCTTCTTGTTCGGTATTGTATTAGAGAAATGAGAACTAGTTTTTTGGAAGATCGTTGTTAGAAATTTTACATCAATTATAATTCCTCATTATTATTGAATATTGCAGCAGGTGTTTCGCAGGAGTCAATCTTTGGACCAGTTCCATACAATTTGTTTATCTGCAATACCTTATTGCGAATTTGGTCTGTATGATGATGACTCTACAATATTTGTCTAAACCGATTAATTAATAATTTAATTTCAATCGAAACTCTAAATCAGTGGTTCCCAAATTGGAACCCGGATCCCGTTTCACTGTCAAAACTTTCCCACTGCCCCTGGGTAAAAACTACATAAATTCATTAAAAAAAAATTAAAAATTTAACTTTGATGTGTTGAATGGTAAATGGTAACGTAAAAATAAAATATAAATAGATGAGTGACACAGTGACCATGTTCGGACGTCAAAACAAGGAAACTGCAAATCAAACAAACAAAACATATAATAAATGTGAAAACAGTCCAGTGAAATGGGAAAAAAAATCCAAATCCAAAA
This sequence comes from Microdon myrmicae, assembly GCA_963931805.1. Lineage (NCBI taxonomy): Eukaryota > Metazoa > Arthropoda > Insecta > Diptera > Syrphidae > Microdon > Microdon myrmicae. Next base: position 99,420,986 of record OZ007502.1, read on the forward strand.
CTGATCTCCAGTGTTATACTTACTTCAGTTTATTTATACTCTTCGCGTACACCTCTGTGTGTGTGTCTCTCTCAAAGAGGAAACAAAAGTGTATGCTGACGTGTCTACCGCCGTGTACATGCCGAACGATCAACAAAAAAAACTGCGTGTGTGTTAATGTGTATGTGTGTGAAAGCAGATGTCCCTGCATTTGCTTCTCAAATAAAACATTAGATCTAACGGTGGCACTTAATAATGGGAAAAAGAAAAGCTGTGCTAAAAGTGATTTCAAAGAGGAGGCCCAAAGCCCAGCCAAACCTCCTTGCCAAACGGCATAAAGCCAACTCTAAGGTAAAAATTCTCATAGAAGGAATGACCACTCCTGATAAGCCACATTATTCCGGAGAAGGGAATAAATTCAAAGAACTGGCCACAGAATACCCCCAAACCAGCAATAGAGAAATGAGTGACATAGATGTCGAATGTGCTCAATTTATTGCGGAGTTATATAAAAAGAAAGAGGAGCTCTCCAAAAAGAAGAACGATTTGAAGCGACAAATTAAAGAAGCCCTATCGGAAACCAACACTCAACAGCAAGAGCAGAAACAACAACAGCAGCACAAGCAACAGCAACAGCAGCAGCAACAACTGCTGGAAAAACAACAAGCAGCAGCCAATAAGAAGGAGAAAGTGCCTCCCATCATAGTTATGGATGGTAAGAACCTAATTAAATTGGGTAAGTTGCAAAAATTTCAAAACGAAAAATTTAAGTAACAATAAAATAAGTATTTTATGTGATAGTGTAGATGACTATCATAAAATTAAATCTGCTCTAAGGGAAGCAAGTAGTGAGTACTTCACGTACACACCTAAATCGGAGAAAACTATCTCCATGTTACTTAAAGGAGTTGATCCTTCTTTTTCCTCCGAAGAACTCCTCTCGGAACTACAAACTGTCGAAAATGACAGTTTAAAATTCATTGATGTGAAGCCATTCTCCACTTCTCTCTCCCGAAGTCGCAACCGCAAGTTGCCGTTCTTCATTGTCTCCCTAAGCCCCAACAGCAAAGTCGATGCACTTAGGAATATTAAAGTTATTTTCCACCAAACAATAACTTGGGAAAAAATAAGGAAAGTTGACCGGGTGTTGCAGTGCATGCGGTGCTAACGATTCGGCCACGTTGCATCTAACTGCTGTATGGAATTTAGATGTGTAAAGTGCCAAAACAATCATACCGTAGGAGAATGTGTCGCGTCGCGCTTGAACTAATGACTTTCAAGCCATTTGTTCATCATCGTTTGTTTTATTGTTATTATTGTTTGTTAATATATTGTTAGTCGTTTTGTTATTACATTGTTATTTAATATGTTTTGTTATTAATTTGTTATAATTTATAATTAATTTGCATGTTTGGCAGCACTTGCCCTTTTTGTTATACATGGTTTGTCATTAGTTTTTGTGTTGTCATAGTTTCGGTTGTTGTTGTCGTTGTCAGTTTTGCATTATGCAAATTAGAGAGTTTTTCGTTTGTCATTGGAATCAATCGTTTTGTCGTTCAACAATCGTTTTGTCGTTCAATTAAAGATTTATATATCGAAACGTTCATGTGTTTTATTCGTCGTCGTGGTCGTATTTCGGTAAACGAACCGGAATTAAACAGAATGCCCCTTAGGTAAAGAACAGGTTCAGGATAGAAGCAAACTATCTTGCGTCCTGTGCAAAAATACAGGTCACCCGGCCAACTTTAGAGGGTGTACGAAATTCCAACAACTGAAAGCCAAGTTGGAATTTAAAAAAAAAACACCTTGAAGAAGAGAAACGAATGAAGGTTGGTTCTTATAATAACTTCGTTGCACCTAGTGTATCATTCGCTCAAATTGCCGGCAGTCTATTAAACTCAAACTTCGCGGCACAGGGAAGTAATGTCACAAAATCTTCCGCACCTAGCATATCATTTTCTCAAATGGCTAGTAATCCAATTAATACAACGACGGCGGAACTTTCACGCAACGTCATAAAAGCGCCCGCTCCAGAGGCAAACATAAGAGCAATCCTGTTAGCCATACAAGGACAGATTGCTGGATTTGAAAAAAAAACTGACTGAACAAGCGGCCCGAATAGATATTATTTATTCGTCCTTGTTCTCAGACAACCCAACATACCACAATGAATTAACCAACTAATTTAGCACTAAAAATTATTGCTGTGAATGTGAATTCACTAATCCACGTGGAAAGAAGGGCTAATCTAGGTAACCTGCTTGAAGCCGAACGCCCCGATGTGGTTCTAGCTAGCGAAACCAAGCTAAACCAGCGGCACAAATTGGGCTACAAAAACTATAAAGTCATTAGACGAGATCGTCCACACGCCACACAAGGGGGTGGAGTTGCTGTCTTAATTAAGAAAGGCCTCCACCACAAGGTCGTTTACAGCACAGATGTACACAAATTTTTGTTGCTGGAAGCTTGCATTATAGATATACCTTTGAAAAGTCAAAGGCATCTTATACGTGGTATCCGTGTATGCACCTGAAGCTCCTCAGTGTTCGCAATTTATCAGCGAACTGGATACCCTTTTTCGTAATCTCAAGTTAGACTCGGAAAACAATTATTTTGTTCTGGCGGGAGATTTCAACTCCAAACTTGCAGGTGATATCACGCCGAACACAAGAGGTAATGCACTATTCAACTGGTGGGAAGCAAATGCAACAGAATATAAACTAGAATTGTACGTTACAAGTACACCATCTTATCCAAGAGGAAACTCCTTTCTGGACTTACTTATGATGGACGAGAGACTTCAATTATTAGGCACGGACCTAAATACTCGAAATTGCCTTCGCACAATTGGGTATGATAGTGACCATTATGGCCTCGGCGCCGTTTTACGTGTTCCAAACGAACATGCAATACTTGAGCAGTACGACCAGATACATTCGTTCGTTTTCCGAAAATCACATTGGTCGCGCTTTGATCGCATAATACAAAGAGAACTACGCTCCAATGGCGTAGATCCTCTGACTAATAGAAACTTTCGAAATGAGGAAATAGATCATTATCTCTCAACGATGGACAACATTGTCATCAAAACAATGCACCGTTCCATTCCAAAAGCGGCGCACATGGAGGAGAATTTTAATAGATACAGAAACTCAACTATTGATGCCCTGTATAGACAAAAAAGCGCTCTGCTCTCCCAGCTCAAACTGCTCTACAGACAGTTCAGCGATCCGTATAGCCAAGAAATAAAGACAATTAAGTCATTGATTAAAAACGTTCAAAAGCTGATCCGTGACAACCACAGATCAGTAATTAATGAAGAATGGAAACGTAAAATTCTCTCCATTAAAACCAGTGGTGGGAATATGTTTCCGCAAATAAATAAAGTATTTAGAAGAAAGGGTCATAATGACATTCCCTGCCTTCGAGTCCCGAGGACTCCCGAGAATTGTCAAATATTGCTGAACGCAGGGCTCACCCCGGAACATATCAACTCCAACGAAGAACTAATAGTAGTCGAGGATCCGCAAGAGAAAGCGAACTCCATTGGCGCCTGTTTCGAGGCAGTACACAAAGTGAATGAATCCATTCATTCTAACGTCGATATCGAAAACAGAGCTATCCAAAACCATATAACGGCAAAGTTGGCATTCCGAAAACAAAAGATTCACCATCTTCAGTGAAAACAATAGAGCGGATGCGCCGCTTAGAAATTTGCACACAAACATATTTGTGAATAAGAATGATACAATGGACATCCTTAGATCCATTAAAAACAAGAAATCCTCTCGAACAGATGGTATTCCGAATACAGTTCTTAAACATCTGCCTCCGGAAGCGGTGAAAATTTACACTACCTTGTTCAATAACTCTCTAAATAATGCATACATTCCAAGACGTTTGAAAATAGCACTAGTCCATCCCATCCCCAAAAAGGGCAAGGACAGGAGCAATCCCACTAACCTTCGCTCGATTAGTCTGCTTCCAAACATTAGCAAAATATTCGAGAAAATCATAAATAAGGCATTGATAAACTGGTGTGATGAAAACGACATCATTCCGAACAACCAGTTTGGCTTTAGAGCGGGGCACGACACAGTTCATGCAGCTACAAAACTTGTTGCCGATATACAGTGGAACAAGGCAAAACGACAATGCACAGGCGTATGTTTGGTTGACTTTGAAAAGGCCTTCGATACCGTATGGTTAGAAGGACTTGTATATAAGCTATCAAATCTAGGTTTGCCTGAATATCTGTTATGCATCATTTACGATATGATAATGGATAAGCAATTTGTGGTAAAATGTGGGGACAAAATCTCCAATAAAACTTTGTATATTAAAAATGGCCTACAGCAGGGAGCCGTGAATTCTCCCATTCTCTTCAATATTTATACTAGTGATCTAGTTGGGTCTCTTAATCATGCTATTGCATATGCCGACGATATTGTAGTGTACAGATCAGAAAAAAATATCGATGCCATTAACAGACTTCTTCAAGAAGACTTCAATAAAATCAAACGCTTTTGTGACGATTGGAAATTGAAAATTAACTTCCAAAAAACAGAAACCATCCTTTTGAGAACACCTCTTTCTACAGCTTCAAGAGATACAAGGAATAATCGGAAAAACTTTTCCATTGTAGGAAGCAATAATCCTTCGCTGCAAATGAAAACTGTTGTCAGGTACCTTGGTATGTGGATGGATCAATACCTATACTTTGATAAGCACATAGCAGCTGCCCTCACCGCAGCTAAAAGTGCATATGCAATGACAAGAAGTCTGTTTCGAAATAGTCTTCTAGATCACAAAGTTAAAATAATTTCCTACTCAGCATTTATTCGTCCAATATTAGAGTATGGTTTAACGTTTCCCCATCCTACATGGAAAAGTTTCGCATGTTCGAGAGGCAGTGCTTGCGTTCCTGCCTCGGATTATATAGAACACCTGAGTCTCAATACAGGAAATTCTATCCTAATAAGACACTGTATGACAAATCAGGATTGAATAGAATAGACAATTTCATTATCAACATTATGCGTGGTCACACTGCAAGGGCAATGTGCAGCGAAAATAATCTTATCTCGGGAGCATACTACCCCAATGACATGTACCTGGAGAATACACTCCAAAATGGGTTAATCCCACCTGAAGCGTTCCCTCTCTTGGATAGAAAAGGTCTTATCCAAAACAAGCACGGAGTCCCTATTATCTACCACGCTTTTCGTGGTGCCAGGGACAAACGGATTCTTTATAACAGTGATATATCAAATGCTGCAGTTCACTTGCGCTTTAGCATGGCCAGAGGCGATCGAGATAAATCTATAAATAACCGATCCCATCCCAACTGGTGGTGGATTGAATATGAAGAAAGGATTTAATATCCCCAAATATAGTAAGATCTTCAGACGCTACACCTTCCGTTCCCATTCCTCATTTCCCTTTTCATACATATTCATTCTTCCTTTTCATTTCCATTTTTCATTTAGATTCCTTTTCGTCTTAAAATTTCGTTATGTTAACATTTTTGTTAAAATGTTTGTGTATGTGTGTCCAACAAGCGTTGAACACACGCGTCAGGAACACGATGGGGTCTCCTGGCGTGGTTGCGTTGGGAACACGGTGCTCTCTTAGCGTGCAGCGACGTTGCTTCCGTGGGCTGGAATCAATTGCTAATATTTTGTTGTCTATGGACAAAAGATTACCTGTGAATGCAGAAATAATCCTCATCCAATGGAATAAATTACACGCCGGTTGCTTCCTTATAATAATAATGACCTTTATTTAAAAGATTGACTAGATTTAATTTGATTCAAAGAAAGAACTCGACTTGGCTGTTCAGAATGTTAACGAAGAACAAGAATGAAAGAATGTGACACACAGTTTGTTTTTGTGTCACCATGACAACCAGAAATTCAACCAAACATCAGTTAGTTGCTGTGGCTGCGTTCAATTGCGAATTCAGTGATTGCATTCAGTGAATCCGCAACGGTTTGTTATTAGCTTTTTTTTGTAAACTTTTTTACCTTATATTATTATTAAAAAAGAAAATAAATAAATAGATAAATCATCATCATCATCATCGGCACTACAACCTGGAACCGGTCTTGGTCTTATTTAGCAAGTCCTGAGTCCTTGTTCAATTTTCCATAATGATTTGTTTTTTCCGGGCAAGGTCATTAGTCTTGCGCCAAAGGCTCCCCGACGGGGAATCGAACCCCGGTCTCCCGCATGACAGGCGGGTATACTAACCAGTATACTATTGAGGAGCAAATAGATAAATACAGAGAGAACTTCTTCCTCTAACATATTTGGATAATAGGAAATATATAAAAATATAAAAACATAAAAATATAAAAATATAAAAATATTATTGTACGCCGAAAGGCATTACACAAAATTGTATCGTGTAATTTAGAGTCCTCGTGTAGAGCCAATAAATTATTTTAAAAATAAGAAAAGATTGTAAAATAGGATTTAGCATTTTAGTCCTAAGTCAACATTTGTTAAATTATTGTACAATAACGGCATTATTCAACAGCAACAACAGAGTCTGGCAAGAACTGGCTTTAGTTCTGGAGCACAGTTCTTAAGGTATTGCTGGTATTCCGTCCAGGCCGGTTACCTTCCTACAGTCCGGTTAACGTAGAATGCGTTGAATAGTGCGCAGACGAAATCTCACATCCCGCATGGAAGATCGTACCGGCGTGATCACAGGTGGCTCCAAAAGACTGGGATTGAGGATTGAATTCGCGGAAAATAAATTCGCGAACACATCAGCTTTATCCTTTGAATTTGTGACTAACGTCCCGCTGTCTGTCACCAACGGAGGGAAAGAGGAGGAAGCGATGTTACTGCTGACAGCTTTTGCCATTGACCAGAAGGAGCACGAACCAGTCGGGCTCCGAAGGAGTTTATTGATCACTCTGTCGTTGTGAGTTTTCTTCGCGGTATCAATCGCCTGGTTGTGTAGTGCTCCAAAAAGCCCTACCACCTTTTTCCCCCATTCCTACATCCAAATCCTAGCTATTTTACCCAAAAACCCCAAAATCCTATCAAAACCCAAAAAAAACCCAAACATGATCCAAAATTCGCAATAAACGAATTAAACATTCATTTATCGCCTAACATTTGCCCCCACGACATGATTAAATCCAAAATTAAAATTAAAATTAAAATTCACAATAAACGATTCCAATATTCGTTTATTGTTCTACATTCGCCCCACGGCATCAACGAAAACCAAAATCCAGAGATCATTATCTCTATCTGGAAATTTCCATTGAGAAAAACAAACAGAAAACCAAAAGCAGATACATTCCCACATCTGTGCAATAGTTTCGTAAGAATTAAAGAAATTGAATTCTTATGTTATGTAAACACTGAGCATCTCACTCAGGATACAAAAATCGGGATTTTTGTATGAAATTGTGTATTTTCGAGATCCAAATCTCGATTTGTTTTCGTTTATAAAGGAATAGTAAAATGATCTCCGGGCCGCAGTAAAAGATCACTATTTGTCCCGATAGGACATACTACAGAATGGCCAGTATTTTGATGTTCCTGGAGGAAGTACCACAGGAGAACAAGTTGATAACATTTAATAAAAGTATATATTAAACACGGGGGATGGGTGCGAACATACAGGGCAAAGTCTCTTATTGCCCTCAACCCGGCGAAGGCCAGGACAATCCTTGTCCCTGTTCAATCCAAGTTGACATGCAGTCTCCACGTGACACCCCTGGATAGCTACTTTGACACCCGCCAAGTAGTGAACCAATACATGCAGCGACATCCTGAGAAAGATTGGCGCAAGGCTAATAACCAGGCCCGTAAAAATGAATTATTATGGCAAATTTAACAAGCCTCGGATATGATTTAAGAATTTTTTCATGGAACGTCCGCTCACTATACAGATCTCGAGCTGCACAGCAGCTAGCCGATGCCCTGTCCGAATATAAGGCTGACATAACAGCATTACAAGAAATAAGATGGACGGGGAGTGGTGTTCTTCAAAGAAAAGAGTATGACATTTATTACAGCTGTCACGCACAACACCATGTGCTCGGGGTAGGCTTTCTAGTCAGCCAAAAACTGAAGCCTGCCGTCATCGGCTTTAATGCAATAAATGAAAGGCTATGCACTCTTCGCGTGCGAGGCAAGTTTAAGAACATAAGCCTCATAAACGTCCACGGACCTACAGAGGAGTCCCCTGACGACGAAAAAGAAGAATACTATGAGAACGTCGAAAGGGCCCTCAATGCCTGCCCAAGATACGATGTGAAAATCGTTCTTGGGGATTTGAATACGAAAATAGGTCGGGAGCTGGTTTTCAGGCACTACGCAGGTTCCCATAGTTTGCATGAGAACACGAATGACAATGGACTACGAGTCATCGAACTGGCAGCATCAAAAAAATTGGTCGTTCCACGTACCAGGTTTCCGCGTAAATTTATCCACAAAGCCACCTGGGTATCACCTGATGGAGCCACTCGCAACCAAATTGACCACGTGCTGATAGATCGCCGCCACTCCTCGAGCCTGATGACGGTACGAACGTACCGAGGTGCCAACGTCGACTCGGATCACTATCTTGTTGGTATAGTTTTCCGAGCGCGGATTGCCTTACGGAGACGTATTGCATCCGCGGATCAGGTTCGAATCAACACGGCTGCCCTACGCAATGAGAATACCAGCAACACTTTTGGTCGTGCGCTAAGACTCGCCCTCGAAGAGCTCGAAGGGGGGAGAGTAATTCCTGGGGCCAGTATGCCGGGCGTAGGAGAGAAATGGACACGCCTTAAGAATACTGTCATTAGTACTGCCAACTCCATCTTAGGCAGTACTCGTAGAGATCGGAACGACTGGTTTGATGATGAGGGCAAACTAGCAACTGAACGTAAGAATGCTGCATACCGGGCCATGCAGCAGTCTCATAGGATGCGGGTGCGCGAGGAGAAATACAAAGAGCTTAGAAGATCTGAAAAAAGACTTCACAGAAAAAAGAAAAGTGCCTGGGAAAAAAACCTTGTCTGTGAAATAGAGAAAAGTAGAGAGCGAGGTCCGCACCAGGCGCGGAAGTTCTACCAAAAAATCCGCAGTATGACGCGGTACACACCACGCTGCACTCACTCCAAGGATAAAGAAGGTAATCTGATCGCCGATCCTGACGGCATTCTGGAGCGATGGGAAGTGCACTTCAATGAATTGCTAAATGGTCAGCTCACAGAAGAATTGGAGCCTCCACCAATGCAAGATCAAGACCAAATACTGCCGCCACCAAGCATTGAGGAAACATTAAAAGCCATTAGACAGCTCAAATCAAATAAAGCCCCTGGAGCTGATGGCATACCAGCTGAGCTGATCAAACAAGGAGGGACAGCGTTACATCACGCAATTCATGAGATCGTGGTGCACGTATGGGAGCAAGAGGAGATGCCGGAAGATTGGCGTCGCAGTATAATTTGTCCCATACATAAGAAAGGAGATATCACACTGTGCAGCAACTATAGGGGTATAACATTGCTGAGTACCGCCTATAAGATACTCTCCACGATCCTACAAGACCGGATATCCCCATACGCTAAAGCCATCATTGGTCAATATCAGTGTGGATTCATCCCAGGCAAATTGGCAATTGGTCAGATATTCACCCTTAGGCAGGCGATGGAAAAATGTCAGGAATTTAAGATTCCATCATATCATCTGTTTATAGACTTTAAGGCCGCCTACGACAGCATAGCCAGGGTAGAAGTATATAATGCCATGAGAGAATTCGGCATTCCAAACAAATTGATACGACTTTGTAGGTTGACCATGACCAACGTAACTAGTCAAGTAAAAGTAGCGGGATTGCTGTCCAAACCAATAAACATCTATAATGGACTCCGACAAGGGGACGGTTTGGCCTGCCTCCTCTTCAACCTGGCTCTGGACCAATCCGTGACTCTGGCGTTACAACAAGAGAGACTATTGTCACCAAGTCCAGCCAGATACTTGCCTACGCAGATGACATCGACATCATCGGAAGACCCGAATCGGTGGTTCAGGAATCCTTCACCCAGATCGAGCAGGCGGCACAAAAACTGGGACTGCACATTAATGGGGGGAAAACTAAGTACCTGGTGGCAACTTCTGCGAAGAGAAGAGAAGACCTAACGTCAGGGTAGTGGAGCACGAATTTGAAGTATATTTGAATCCTATAACTACCTTGAGTTAATAGTATCAGCCGATAACAATATGGAAGAAGATACGCGAACGGCTGATTAAATCCAACAAAGCCTACTATGGTCTATCAAGACTCTTTAAATGCCGAAATTTATCCAGAATATCCAAACTACTGTACAAGACCATGGTCTTACCAGTATTCATGTATGGATTCGAGACCCGGGTGCTTAATAAAAGGCACTCTGAACTCTTACCCGTGTTCGAGAGAAAGGTCTTAAGGAGAATTGTTGGCCCCGTATGTCAGGGAGGACGATTCCGGAGACGGTACAACCATGAGTTGAACGCGATGTACTTTGAAGCTAATATTATAAGAAAAATCAAGCTCGGTAGACTCCGGTGGGCGGGACACCTAGCTCGAATGAGCGAAAAGGAGCCTGCCCAGAAAGTCCTTTGTGGCAGGATGTATGGAAGGAGACAGCGCGGCAGACCTTGCCTGTGATGGAGGCATGGCGTTGACCAGGACGCCCAGAGATTGGGAGTGTCAAACTGGATGACATCGGATCGAGATCGGGACCGTTGGAGAGATTTGTTAAATAAGGCTAAGACCGGATCCCGGTTGTAGTGCCGATGATGATGATGATGATGATGATGATGATGATGATGATGATGATGATGATGATGATGATGATGATATATTAAACACATGCGTTTTCTGAGTTTTGACTGTTCCAACACAAGAAACTGTTGAGTAAAGTTGTGGTACCTCCACAAGAAAAAAAAAAACTATCCTTACAGAGTATCACCTGTTCCCGCGGAAACCTGCGGAGACGAAGACCGCGAAACACAAAAACGCGACAGGACTAAACTTAGGACGTTTCTCTTCCTTCAATCTTTGAACAAGCACGGCGACGCCTCCTTGTAGGACGGTTTTCTCAGGAGCGCTCCACCAAAGAGATCATACGTCCTTTTCAGGACAAGAAGACGCGCTTCCTGAGGAACAACCCCTACAGAACATAACAGTTGTACGCGTATCTGATTCTAACAAAATTCGTTCTGTTAACGTCGATGGGATTGGAATGCCTTTGCTTACAAGCCCTATTTTTTGCCGCTGTAATCTGCTCGTATTTTTTGTCAAACCATGGCTTATTAGGTGAACTTCGTTTGATGGGATGTGGAATGTAGACCTCCACCCCGATAAGAATAATTTCTATGACCGACTCCGCACATGCGTTAACATCGAAGTCCCCGAAGCACAGCTCCGACCATGGAAAGGATGCCAAGAAATTTCGCAAATCGTCCTAGTTAGTAAAGTTTTTATAAAAGTGACACTTTGTTTTACTTTTTATTTACTTTATTTTGTTCTATATTTTATTCTATTTATAATTACACAAAATTGTTTATTATTGTGTTTTAGTTTCTTTTACTTTGTTTTTTATTTATCCATTCAGGATCACACTAGGTTTTCTTTTTTTCTCGTTAATTCTTTTAATATCTCACATTCAAATAAACATATGTATTTAAACATAAATACATGATGATGTTATAAACTTAATTTTCAAGGATAATGGATGTATCTCACAGAATTACCACTACCTGCACTGCTTGCAAACATGCAAGACCAAAAGTATTTCTTTATCTTCTTATTTTTCATTAATTTATCACTTGTCACTCCAAAAGGGTGATTAAAATGAACCCTTTTCAAATGTAATCTTAACCATTAATAGGCCTCTCCTGCATCTGCTCACTTTATAGATAATGTATGTATTTTTAATTATTCCCAGTGGAAGATTGTATACCCGCGCATTGTGTTCGACGAACAACCAATCATGACCAAACATTTTATTCGACTGCCTTCGACTGACTCCTGACCCACTCCTACCCAACAACAGGTACTCTGTCCATGTTCGCCCATTTCCGATCGCACACTCATCTCTATTTCCCCATTTCCCCGCCCATTAGAGGTGAATAAACTCTTGTGAATTTACTCAACAGTCAATGAACCCAGGCAGACCATGGCGATTTAGGGGTTGATTTGGTTTCGCTTGCAACGAAATGCGAAACCAGAGGGGTGACCGCATGACCCCGTTTCATGCTTGGATTGCTCTCAGAATGCAGCACCAAAAGTGCACTCCGAGAAGGGGAAATGGAAAGGGTTGAAAATTATACTCATGCATATTTTTCACCTGACATTGATTTTATTCCCAAGCGAATACTTGTACTTTGGTACAGGAAATAGGGGGTTCTTTTGCATGGGAATGTGCAAAAGGAATTGGTGATAGACGAAACCGTTTCGCTATCTAGAAACACCACCGTCCACCCATGCTTTGCTGTTCCTAACCACTGTGGGGAAATTATTTGGTGTCGTCGTAACACTGGTTCGCTTATTCCCCAACACTTGTCCGCAGAAAACTGTTCACCAAATTCCACAAATAAAAGAGAAAATGAAAAGCACTGTGTTGTTTAGTGGTAAACTTTTTATTTTTATTTCTGAATCTATTTTCACAAATGATTGTCTGGAACCACCAAGTTTTCGTGCACTTAAACTACTTTTTATTTCTCACTACGGTATAACTATTGGATAGGTTTGTATTACGCAAGTTAACTTTTATTCATTGCTTGTTCACGATCGAAAGCTGAAGATTCCCCATTTGACGGTTCAGTACATTCCAAAGATCTTCGGGGTTTTAGAAACACACTCAATCTGTCTCAAATAGTCAAACTCACAAAACATATTCTTAATTTCACCGACTTCGACAAGGAAGATACTCCGTAGATCACCGAAACAATTCGTATATTGCCACTTCACATTAGTCGCGGAGTAATTGGACCGGAGGTAGCATTTTTACTTTCGGCGCGTGCACACTCTTAGCTGTTGAAATTAAACTCTGATAAACGCCATGTTCCCGGTACGTGTACGCTTCGCGGTGGTTACGATCTGACTCCACGATGCAATTCACATCCATCAGATTCGATGGCCGCGAATTGCATCGATAGGGCAGGATTGTATAAGTGTCCGTATAGGACAAGTGCGTTGCCCTTCAGCCTGCATATCGGCAACGACGAAAATGCAGCTGAATAAACATGGGCTGGTGTAATGAATTGTAGGTATTATAGAGATACACGATAGCGAAGACGCCGAAGGGAGAAATAGGTTTCTGTGTCTTAAATAAACAGATACGCTATTTCGAGGGACATAAATCTTTGATGACCTGCGCCTGAGAACGAAGTAGATTTTTGCTTTAAGATACACAAAAACGCTATTTCAAGGGCCACGATGATATGCACATCGTGTTTACTCAGGCGTTCATGCTAATGCCATTGTAGGCTATACATTCTGGTGACGATAGGTCAGCCGAAAATTTGGGTATTGTTTACAAGACGGTGCCGGTATATGAGTATACTTGCGACGAATTAGCCTTGCAGATGTGCAAGCGTACATCTCGCCCAGGGTGGCCATGGACCAGCGGTCGATTAATAGGATAAACACAGTGATGCTACTGTGTGTTTGTTTGTTTAACAGGCCGGAGCATCGTTAGGCATGATCTGGGGTATGATTGTCTAACGTCAATCATATTAGTGTCCAAATCCCATGATCGGTAGATAACCGATAAAGGAAATTGGTCGCAAGTGTTGCGAACCTCTGGACTGGGGCAATAAATGGTTATGAACTGTAGCAAAACCCATCGGCAAAACTGTGTCAACAATTACGTTGGCCAGCAAGTATTTATCTATTATAATTGCTGACAAGCCCAGCTGATGGACATATGGTACGGTTCATATAATAATTCAATGTGATGCATGCCTTGATGAGGTTTAACTTTCAGATGTGATGCTGCAGGGGAGCTTACGCTGCCCCTAATTGAAGGTAAGTACTATGGGTTTGGAAGGTGGTTAATGTAAGAGAATGGGTGATTCTTTGGGAATGTATTAAAAAACCGCCACACCACGATAAAAGGTTTTGATTTCAGATAGGGACGTCTTATATGGGGGACTCAGGGAATGGAAGTTTTAGGCCAAAAAATAATGCGAATCAGTTTAATGATTCGGAGGGTTTTAATTATATAACACGTATGTCTATAGTTTTTGTGTTGATATGGAATGTTTTGTTTGTTTATTTTAATTTTAATTTTTTTTTCCAGCGCTCGTATAGACGTGTGTGTTAGATTACCTCTTGTTTTGCGATTGATAGTGCATCCCAACACATGATCTAAGAACGGTTCTTTCGAAGATCTCTATGTTCCTTGTCACGGTAGGCGAAATTGTAAACCATGTGGGAAACCTTTATGTTAGAATTAATCTAATAATTGTTTTGTATAAGAGAAATTTCGTTTTCGGGACGATTGCATTGTTTCTTAGCAACGGACCTAAAGAATGGGTCAGTATTTTAGCCTTTTTTAATGCATTCCGTGCATGCTGATTAAATTTAAGGAAGTTCTTGACACTTATCCCTTGGTAGATGTTTTTTTCTCCTGAAAGGTTTATTCTTTGGATTAAGAGCTTAAGGTTGAGACCTTCCATGTTTGCTCTCCTAGAACATTTTCTGATAGGATTTTAAAAACAGATACCTTTTTACTACGCTACGTTGAACGGAGATATTTGTTTAAGTTGTTCGGAAACGATTTCGAGAGCTGCCCTGCTATTATTATCACCATCAGCATCGGCACTACAACCGGGATCCGGTCTTAGCCTTATTTAACAAGTCTGAAGCTTGTTAAATTTTCCGTAATAATTTGTTTTTCCGGGCAAGGTTATTAGCCTTGCGCCCTGCTACTATACCTCAAAAGTAATTAGAACAACGAAGACCTACGAATGGTAATCTTGCATTATTGAAACTTCTCTTCTTCGATCTCCTCGAATCCGACCGCCACAATACTTCCTTCAGTACAAAATTAAATAAAGTGCTTTTCCCATTCAACATGCACCTCTATAATAGAGATGTGGGGAGGAAGTATTGTGTCAGACACGGGCACCAGGTTCATTTCCATCCTCATCGTCTATTGTTCACGCGGACACTGCTCACAACGCAAGGAGGAAGAAAACGATGGTTGACCTTAGCAACCGAGTGGACACAACACAGAAACACAACACTCAGGTTTGATCAATGTTAATTCTTTATGACGTTTTATTCTCTAAATAGAGGCCACTTTGTTCTCAGCCATTATCAAATATGTTAGTGTTTTTATACTTCACTTAAACTTATTATTAATATTAAATTGATTTTTTAATGAATTTTAAACAGAACGAAACACTTCCTTTTCGACACGACCTACGCTTCTCCGCCACGGGACGGAGACCGGGAGCGGCAACGACCGTGGTGGTCGGCTGATGTAATTTGACTCAGTGATACAACCTTCGTTTGGGGTGAGTTTGTGGTGTGGTGGTAGATATCCTCTCCACTAAGGATATGTATTTACTTACCACCAGAGAAACGTAAAGTCTCTCTTGGTGGAATAGGAAACCAGATCTCGTAATGGAGCTCATGGTGGTATGTGCGTGACCGTTCAGATCCGTGTTGTTCAGTCATGCGCGAAGGCAATGGAAAAACAAAGCAAGCAGGCGGCAAGGACAAAGGAATCGGGGCGATCATTGTCCATGAAGGGCATTGCGTCTAAATAAGTATACGACGATGCATCGAAGAAATGTGGTAAGAGAAAAGATGAGACGAGGGCATCATAAAAGTCTTAGATGAGTGATGCCGTTGTGTAAATATACGAATAGACATTGAGAAAAGGTGCTAATGGGTTGGTGGACTAAACGAATCCCTTGCTTGCATTTGTATATGCAGGGAAATTCGTTTGTGGGAGACGGATTCTATATTTGAATTGTTTATCCTTTGAATTCAATCCGGCGGCTATGCGCGAAGTCGATGATTGTTTGGAGATTCAAACAAAGGAGCATTTCTGGGTAAAGTGCTTGCAGCTGTATCGATAGTTCCAAGTCATTGCAAAGCAGATTAAATGGTTATACAATGACGGTTTGTATATACCATCTGTGTCAATTGTACATGGCATCTATGGCGACGCCAGAATCGAACTCTAGTGTGAATATCTACACTAATTGGGCATTCGGTTTTTGCTCGCTAATGCAGAGATGCATTGATACATGTATGAATGTCCATGTAGGAAAAATTCTTTGCAGGCATTTCCAGGTAATGCATTAAAAACATTAACTATCCTTGGGAAGAAAATATTTTTGCTGCGGGGAGATTGCGGTGCAGGTGTGGGAAGGTTGGAATTTGTCTGGCAACCGAAGGTACCGAATAGATTTTGGTTTTATGCACCTGTATAATAGAAAGAAATCTTGTAGGGAATTTGTATGCGAAGAGATGCATTAAAAGGTAGGAGTTCTTTAACAGGGACTTTTAGGTTATACCTTAGATAACCTAGATGCGTAAAGTACTTAAGGTGCTAATGCGATTGCATTAGTGAAAACTTATGCCGATTGGGATGTAGTTAGGGGGGTTCTGTGTAAGTTCTGTGGGGGTTATTGGGTAATATGCCAGAGATGGGCACACGGTTCACTCGATCCCCCAACAATAATCTCGGTGCGGATAGTTCAACAAAGAAGAAGAGTATCAATCGACTCAAACTGGAGTGGTCAGCCTTTGGTAAACGCTGTCCTTTCGTTTCAAGCGGCACAAAAACGGAAACGACACACCTAGGTTGATGAAAGTCCGGAAATAAAACACTCGGCTATTGTTTTGAGTTTTTTATCTTTATTGAGTGACCAGTTTGACGAAGTTTATAGATAGTGACAATGTTCGCTAACTTAACGTGACCGTGGTGCACTTGGGAACGTAGCGTCAATTAATTAATACCAATCGACAAAACACATTAAACATCGCAATCGAGGAACTAAGGTGTCACGTATATTTCTCCTTAAGACTCCACTGAATATATGCACGACGGTTTGTCGATTCACTTATCCACTGAAGACTGATTAAGTTGGAACACGAATCTCACAGGTACTGTCAATTATTCGAAACCGATTTCACAATGAACTCGATTAGATGGATGCATTATTATTGTTATTTAACTACGCGTAAACTGCACCATGTCTCATTATACGAACAGCTCGGAGAAATAGTTATACAAAGGTAATTAAGAAAGGCCGCGAACAGGTTAGGTTAATTTTCAAACGGACGTTAACTAAACGAGGATTTTCCTCTCGTCATTTAACCGCACACGGGGGTGATGAATTTAATACTCTTGCTAACTTGATGCGCACTCTGCTACGGATAAAATCTGACTCGTCGGTGTTCGTCGAGATCAACTTCCACTAGCCGTCCTCTAGATGGATTCTTCATGTTTCCGTACAGGTCAATGTACGATATCCCATTCGCACGAAGTATCGATAACGAACGATACTGCACCTAAATAAATAAAGGAACGAACATAAGGGACTGCAGGCAATGTGGTCATAAATCCTCGATGATCCGCGCCTGAGAACGAAAATAGGTTTTGCTCCAAAGTAAACAAAAACGCTATTTCACAAGTTCAATGATGAGATGCGCAATGTTCATGATGTGCCTAGGTTGCAAAGGGTCGTCATTGTATTTACTTAAGATTCCACGGAAATGGCGTTGTAGGCAATATCTGTTGGTGACGTTAGTTCCACCAGAGATTGGGAATCTATTTGCTTTAGCCGAATGGCTCTATAGCAGAATAGGAAAAATTGTTCATGGACGAAGAAAACTCAGCGACGGTAGCTATGGGTTATTTGTTTGGGTTAGATGATGGGTCTTCGTGGGGCATGAACGTGGGTAAACAAATGATCATGTTCATGTCTAAATCAAATGCACGGTTGTATAATGATTTGGAAATTGGTCGCATCTCAGCGAACTTTAGGGGATAGATAAGATATACAATTATGTATGGTAGAAGGGACTATCGGTTGCAGGTGTCTCTGCAATACGCTGGCCAGCGTTTGTTTATCGTTAATTGATGACAAGCTGAGCCGATAGGAGATGTAAACTGGTTCATGGAGTATGAACCAGAAAAATTCGGAATTATGTATGCCGTCGGAGAGATTTCCTTTCAGGTATGAAAAATGCTGCTGGGAGCTTAAACTTCCTAAAATTGGAGGTAGGTATGGTGTCTTGTGGGTGGGGGAAAAGACAGGTTAAGTTGAAGAAGTGGGTGGTTCTTGAAGAAGACTTTATAGAACCCCCACAGTTTTTCCGGTAAGTACCAGTGGAGTTTGGCGGAACCGCCACAGAGACTTCCTGGATCCATACCTAAGGGTCTACTGTTCAAACACGATGCATACACCCACTGTACAAGCCACACATACGTGTTTGAAGACGTATTTTCCGTTTAGTACCACACCCAAGACCGACTGGTCTTGAATCATTCGAGAAAACGCTGTAGAGAGTCTTCATAATGACCTGTGCGAAGAGGTACTGGTTTGAGAACAGGTGTGGGCACTGACTCAATGAATCCTACCTTTTCTAACCCATCCTACTCGCATTGCGTCATCAGAGTTCTGAGCCAGGAAAGGTATAGGGTGTAATGGATAAGCATACTCCCTGGCGCTTACATCCATCAAGGAAGGCAAGGTCGTTATACGCCTATTTATTTTTTATTTTTTTTTTTAATTGCAACCTAAAATCAAAGTAATTTTAAGACTAATATAAATCTTGAAGCATTTATTAAACAATATGAATAGATAAAAAAGTAAATGGTTTTTAACTCCACACTCGTCTTTTGCAGATCCATCCCGTGAATTTCCGCCACTGAGTAAAATGCCCGAATAAAAGTTCCAAAAGAAAGACTACTATCGCACCTACAAGTAGCGTTCCAAATATAATGAATAATCCATTTAGTCGTTCCATCGTTATTGGCCCGTGGATAGCGTTCGGCTTAAATTTCCAGTAATTTAAATGTTTAATGTTATTCTTTCGAAAATGCCCACATATCCCGGATTCGTCAAGCCGCGATAGGAGTTTGTTAAATGCCTCAACTAAAATAGATTGTTTTTGAAAATATAACGCTGCCTGGTATATATACAACGGCGCTGGAATCATCTTTAACTCGCTGTGTACGTTCGCTTCAATGTAATTCAGGTAGCTATCCATTAAAACGACCGTACCATATTTCCCATGAAGGTTTTCTAGTTTTGCCATTCTGTCAAAGGGGCCGACCTCGAGTGGAATGGTTTGATTATATGGAATCATACCCAATTCACTATACATTTCCGGTAAAAATATCTTATAGTCCGTATGGATGAGCTCTTCAAAATTAGTCGGCATTTTGGCGAAAGTATCTGTACGGAGAGCGTCATATAATGACCCTTGATATGCGTTGCGAAGAATCATTGTCAAGAGAATCCAAGCCATTAATAGATATCGTGCGAAGGTTCCTCGAGGCGTATTAACCGAGTAGCCTAGTAGCACTGCAACAGCATTCGTAATTGGGGATTCATTCTTATGCCCCATAATAAAAGCTTGCATCGATGTTTTTAAAAACTGTACAAAAACAATTATTAAAATGGTAAAGAAGATGACCAGCGAAATGACACCCCAAAGTGGAGGTGCAAATGGTTTTCCAAGTCGTCGTAGGAAATTGACTTCGGGCACACCATGCACAATCACAACAATCGGATTTTGATGGTAAGACTCTGAACGGGTGAAAAGTTGTCTATCCGGATCAGATGAACTATATCCGCCTAAAGCGATGTCTGCTCTTTTCCTTAGCAACTGAGATGACAACAGTTTACGTTAGTGATTCAACATATAAAGTACTTTACTTACGTCGGCAAAATTGCCATAGGTGCATATATTTCTGAAGACAGCTCTGCTTGGAGGAAACGGAAGCAGGCTAATGGAGAAATTTAAGTGTTTTGAAATTGCTTTCAATAGATCTCCATCCATTCCACGCAAGTTTTTCCATTCCCCCTCGGATTGAGGAGCACTCTTGTTACCTGAAAACATTAAAAGCGGAGGAAAGTGACGCGCACTAATATTGAAAGGACATCCGTAGAAGTTTGTAAGTGTCGGTGGGTAAACTGTTGTTAGATTTTCTAGTCCATCGCGGAATCGAAAATACAAATACGGCTGAATAAAGCGACAGTTGACCTGTGTGAAGAGGTGGTATGTATATAAGCTAACTCCTTCTCTGGGATGTTTAAGCACAACGTGGGCACTAGCGACGTTGGACTGAAAGCACTTAAGGAATATACGTTTCAGAACAAAGTGATACTCCGGAACGTACTTGGTTAAAATAACCAGAAATCGAAAACGTTGTTCAAAAAATGAATTACGAAAATGAGTCAGCGCTCCTCTGTAAGAAGAAAACGTGAATATGTTAAATGAGCTATTAAACTATCAGTTGTTTGGTTTATCAACTCACTTAAACGCTCTGTGACTGTCGACAATGAATATGTGATCTCGCCATGGTTGATTATCTGCTTCATCTACGTATAGTTGGATTGTCGTGATATTCAAATTATACAAAATGCGATCAAGAATACGTAAGTGCACATCCTTCATCGCAGGAGATGTGCTCTCCTCTACAATCACCACTGTGTTTGCAAAGTTACTAATCTTCTTTTGAACTAATTCTATCACTGCATCAGCCAATTGTGTATGGTCTTCGTTTAATTGATGAAACAATTCTATGGCATCGGATGTTTGAACGAACAAAACGAATAGAACTGTGAGAAACACCTTTAGTGCGGCCATAGTAATTGCTACTGAGTTGGAATTCTTCACTTGTTGGGTAATATACGAATGGAACTTTAAGATTTACATGCAGATAACACTGAAAAATTACCCTAATTTTGCGCAATGAAATTAGTTTCCAGTTAATTAGTTGAAATATGTAAACCCGAGCACAGCAGTGCAATTTCACATTAACACGATATGATGTACTATGTAGCAGGATCCGGTAGATCTAATAAAGAAGCGAACAGATAGAGAAGCCCTGAGGGACTTCTATGGCTGTGCAGTTATTGCACTTTTCCATGTACGTATGCACGTGAACTTCTGAAAGACACTGTATTTAAATTGAAGGTTTGCGAAATTGCAGGTTGTTGTGTTAACATCCAATTCCATTAAAGGTACATGAACGGGGTTATTTGGTTTGTTGATGGAAGAGAGAACACATTTTATGAAGCAGGAAACGTGTATCAATCAACTTTCGGGATATACATTTGTTTATATTACCGGAAATGTCTTAGAACTAATAAAATTTGTTCAAGCATTTTTTTCTGGCTTTTTGTGCTTCATTTCTTAAACCAAAGTTATGTTCACTCGAAATACAACTACCATCCAGCATCATCATCGGCACTACAACCGGGATCTGGTCTTAGCAAAACTCCCATGTAGTGTGCAAAAATTTGCAAACACCAATATGCTTTTACAGGGTGCTCTGTAAGTAGGGCTTTAAATATACAAACCACCTTGTCGTAAAAGTCGGCCGAACGCCAAATGATAGGTTGGCTCCCAATCTCCAGCTGCTTGGTAAGACAATACATCGCGCTCTAGGTATGGTGGGGAGGAGGAGTATTGTGCCGAGCACGGGCACTCCGTTCACTCCTATTCCCATACGACTGTCACTAATAGTTCCTACGCGCACTACGCGATTCCGCCGAAGTAAAGGAAACGCCAACACAGGAGTTGGTTGGTGATCACCACTTTAAATTAATTTTAATGATCGTTTCTTATTATAATACACCATACAGGAAACGGTATGTTTGCGGGTACACTTAATCGAACTAATTAGCAAGCGTTAAATTAAAAGGTAAACTATTAAGACACGACTGGGGTTATTACTCTGTGGGGGTACGAGATCGCGACGCCAGCATGGGCGCGAGTTCTACCTCGTCCCCACCAATCACTAAAGGTTTCTCCGAATACGAAAGGACTATGTTCGCCGCAAAACGATCGCCATAACAGTGAAGAAAACATCAAACACCGGAGAAAGGAAACAAACTAGAACACGGTTTTTTATTGTTAATTGTTGTTTATTGGTGGTGATTTAACGTTTACATATTGTTCTATTTTTACGTAAAAATATTAAGTTAACTTTAGTCTGGTTTAATTATTGTTCTATTCTATTGTTACTTAACACTCGACACGAAAAATTCACTTATTACATTAAACGCGCAGACGACTCGCAGGACTTAAACACGCTTTTTGGTGTTGACACGCCGTACCGGCCCCGGTACGGTGGATGGCAGGCGACCCGACCGCCTTGCTGGTTCAAATACGACTCACCGATATCCTCTCCAATAAGGATATCGTTTTTACCTACCACCAGAGAAACGTAAGGTCTCTCTTGGTGGTATAGAAAACCAGATCTTGTAATAAGGCCATGGTGGTATCTGTGCGATCGTTCAGATCGATGCTATTCACACGTGCTTGACAGCAGTGGAACAACGAAACAGGCAGGCGGCAAAGACAAAGGCGATTCATGATCTATGTCTATGCTGTGCAGCGTCGCTATGATAGACGTTGGTAAAAAGGTGTTAATGGGATACGATACTTTATACAATGGAAATTGTATATCGTATCTTGGGTTAATTGCCGAAACGTATCCCTTGCTTGCATTTGGGTATGCCAAGCAATTCGTGGTGACGACGATAGAAATGCATGATTGTTTGACTATTGAATCGCTAGTGTTGCAGCTGTAAAAACGAGCTGACCGACATAGGATTTTAACTCAGACAGAGGGTGCCGAATGTTTGGTATTTATGGTGCATATGCACATTAAGGAACAATTTTAGGAATTTCAGATAATCCTTGAAAGCATTACATGTCCTTGGAAAACGAAATGTTTTCTGGGGCAAATGCAAATGCATTGGCGGTAAACAATGGGAGTTATGGAATTCCTAAAAAGCTCATGAAGAATTTTTACAGAAAATTGTATGCGAAGAGAAGCATGAAGGTAAGTTTTCTTAACAGGGAATTTAACATCATGGGTTCGATCTCTTAAATGCGTGCAGTGTTTTTGGGTGCCGAATGCGATTACATTGGCGAAATTATATGGGAAGATGGGTGTTATGGGGGTTTTTAAGGAAAGCGTACCGTGGGGTTTGGCGGAACCGCACAGCCCCCGCCCCCCCGTGACGTAGTCACGAAATAAAGGAGACAGGGCTGAAGGGGTGCTCGAATGGGTGGTGCTATGCTGGTGCTGGACGGAGGGCTGGACACTTGACGAACGCTGTAATTAAATCGGGGAAACTGTCGTGGTGACTAGTTCCAGGTTATGGTATGGGCCTTTGTCGATAAAGAAGGTGGACGCAGATGTTACAGATTGATGCCATCAAGGGCAAAGGTCTGCGGCATGGTCCGTAGGCCTGTTATGGGTCGCATGGACCAACAGGCTTATCGTCCGAATAGGTCGGAACCCATCGGAAATCCGCTCGCATCCGCAGTGATGGAATGGCGTGTGCGATATGGAGAGGGACCAAGTCCAGAGCCGGTGTCTTTCGTCCATACGTTTGTTTGGCGAATTGTTTGCCGCTGGGACTGGTAAAGGAGGGCGGGCCCTCAGTTGCACGTTTTACCGATTGAGGGAGGACCGGTACATCGGTGCCAATGTAGCGGCAGCTGCGACCTCGACCGAATGGGAACTTGTGGTGGGGTGCCGGCCGGTCGCACTTGTTAAAAAATAGGTGACTTTGATTAGGGGGCACCTGGTTGGTTGTGTGGTTGGTGGTTGGTTGTGTGGGTGGTTGATTGTGTCCAACCCCAGGGCGCCCTAGGGTTACTAGGTGCGCGCTCCGAAGTATTATGCACCTGATAAGTGTGAGGTGGCGTAGAGGGGCGTGTATTGCCTTTAGTTGCCGCTAAAGGTGAGCCATGGTGGCTAAAGATTGGGGTACCTGGATGAGGTGTTCCAGGATGTTGTCTCAGTCCGGTGGTATCGGTTTGCTTTGCCGACCGGTATAGCTGAGGCATTTGGAAGACGTCCAGGGATCTAAGAAGGGAGGTCCTGAAGTCTATATAAGGAGGTGACGCCTGGCGTCCTGCTGTGGAGATGCTACGCGTAATAGCTGTGGTTACAAGAGGAGCCGAGGCTGTGGAAGAAAGGGTGTCGCGCGGGGATGGGCTGAGTCGCGTGAAGTTCGCGCTTGGCGGGCATTGTTGCGTCCAAAATGTTAAGAAAGTTGAATGGGGCATTGCGTGCCAATATTTAGAACGATGCAGACAGAGATCTAAAAGAAGTCGAGCAGGGTCGAGACGGGTTGAAATACAGGGCGTTGTATGCCAAATATTTAAAGAAGGCCAGAGAGGGGTCAACATGTGTCGAGCAGGGGCGGGCAGAGTCGCATAAAACTGCCTTTGGCGGGCTTGACCTCCAATAATTGAGGAAGGGCCTAAAAGGGTGGGTAGCGGCAGGTTTTGCCTGTACCTAAAGAATGCCAGAAAGGGTTGAAATGGGTCGGGCCAGAGGTGAAATGGGGTGTCCTATTGATTGTGTGCTACGCGGAGTAGCTAAAGTGTGATGAGGAGCCTGTTTAGAGGAGTTACGTTGTTGGAATGTTGAGTTGCTCGTGTCATGGTTACGTCAGTGATGTTGTTTAGGTCACGGCTTGGAAACACAAAAGGAAGGAAACATGACTTACCAACACGGTGTACCGTTGCCGATGTTGTTTTGCCAGGTGCTGTTGTTGGGCTGGCTTTGGGGCGATGTTTATGCCCATTCGTTGACTTTCGGCAATTGCCGCCACAATTGCTCACTGTTGTCACTGGAACGAAAAACACCAAGAAACGCAAGATCGTGCTCCTCAAAAACGCGCACCGTTTTCGCCCACTGTTTATTTTCCAGAAGGCGCGATTGTTCCAACTCGGAGTCACCAATGTGGGGAGGAACTATGTACCCGCATGGGTACTTGATTCACTTCCTCCTCCATCCTAATTGTACACGAGAAATCGTCACCAAGGCACGAAAGAAAAAAATACACACAGGTGGTAGTCGGCAGAAATAAGAACGCACAGGATATGAATAGCTGTCAATAATTTTTATTTATATTAACACAAAAGGAAAGTTCTTAATTAATTTTTATTTTTGTTTCACTTTCGATCGAACACCGGACTGGAAATGATAAATTAAATACAACTCATTTACAATTAAATTAAAATCAAATACGGGTGTCTGCGCCTCTCCGCCACGGGCGCACAGGTGAGCGGGAGATCGCGTGTGACCAGGCTGGTCAACGGATGGAAGACGACTCAACAATGTTTAATCGTTTTGAGGTGAGTTTGCCCAAGAAGAACATGTTTCTCTGTGGTGGAAACAAGGAAGACAGACTTGGCAATGAATGTGTATGTGTGAGTGAAGATCACATATATTTTTTTTCATACACAAGGCCATAGGAATAAACCTGAAACTCAAGGGCGGGGCATAATGGGCATCCAAGAGGTGTCTGTTTGTTGAAACAAACGAATCGCATCTCGTCGGATGCTAATGGCTTTGTATTTGTTTATGCATCTATTTCGTGAGGGAAAAGATTCGGCGAATTAAGGGACACGGGAAATATGACCTGATGCATAGTTCGGTAATGAGGGTCGGCTAGATAAATAGCAGCCGCTCATTAAATAGAAAATGTGATTCGGATACCACAAATGATATAAATAGTCTATGGTATCGCAGGAACCTATGCAGGAACAGCAATCTTCGATTTGCCCATGGTGAGAGTTAGAGAATTTTATTGCTGGAAGAAAAACGTCGCCGGCCGATGTGTACGTAAGGAAATTAACTTGGCGACGTTGGGAAAATAGACGGCGCAGTATTTATGATACCTGTCATGAAGGTTACAATGTATGTAAATCGAATTATTTTGTTTACCGGAATTCATCTAAGGAAATTTGACTGGCGACGTGGATGCCGAATTGATTGGAAATTCCTGGTAAGCTAATAAAGAAATCTTAAGGAGCAGTGGTATGCGAAGAGAATGCATGAAAGTAAGTTTTCTTTACAGGGACTTAATGATCATAGATTTGATCTATATAATGCGTGAAGCATTTTTAGGTGCCGAATGCGAATGCATTGGCGAAGATTTATGCGTCTTGGGTGATGATTATGGGGTTTTTTAAGGTAAGTAGGCAGTGGGGTTTGGCGGAACCGCCACAGTATCACGCTCTATGTTAAGGAGGTTGGAGTCATATCTGGCGAACTATCTTGCTAAAGGTTCCACGATTTAGTCATGGGAAATCTTTGACTATATATCAGGGTTTAGCAAATACATAATGTTACCTTATCGGATAATATCAACCGAGTAGAACCTGCTCTACCGACAGCAACACAGTTGTGCAAAGAAAGGTTTTTTGCATAATTGATGACAGTAACAGGCAGTGACGATTTAGAAACGAGCGCGGGTCAGAACCGTGATGGAGGTGATGATGGTTCTTTGGTCTTCGGGCAGCTCGGAGAACGGAAGGCAGAATTGACAAGAACGATCAAAATTAAAAAGCAAAGGTATATTACTAATGCCGTGCGAGAGCTGGTCAAGATCATTGGTTGCCTTTATGATAAAGAAGTGGAAAATCCTTTAAAGAGGCCATCTGCGCCGGCTGAATCAAGCGATAGAAACTTGCAAATCCAGCCAAAGCAACACTCGCACACAGACGTAAGCAGAGTCCCGGGACAGATCAGTGTCGAGCCATCCAATTACAATTGGTTTACAATTGTCCAGAGGGGAAGGAAGAGGGATTTGTGGTTGGAGGATGAAGAGGCTCCAAAGGGGATACTGGGTGATACTGATACTATGAAAAGAAAGAGACCATGTCTGGACGCTATAATATATCCAAAACTGGGGAACAAACATATGCGAATATACTGAAGTTTATGAAGGCCAAGCTCGAGCTAAGTGAACTCGGAAATAGTGTAAATAAATTTCGAAAGACAGCAAAAGGGGAATTGCTGTTAAAACTGAAACGCCGCCCAGAGGCCACCACCGAGACAATGAAAGCAAAGGTACAACAAGTACTAAAGGAAGATGCTAATGTCAAAACAGTGTCACAGGAAATCATAGTTGAGTGTCGTGATTTAGATGAGGTGACCACTGTGGAGGAAATCCTGACAGCGATCGCTATAGAGTTCCCTGCGCTGAACGCGATCCCAAAGGAAGCGGTAAAGAGTTTAAGAAGGAAACCAGACGGCACGCAGGGTGCCATGATCCTATTACCAAGAGAAAAGGCCAGCATGTTACTGGCTACAGGTTTCCTAGGGGTTGGTTGGGTGAGATGCAGACTTCGAGAACACATCACATCACACGATGTTTCAGATGTTGGCAATACGGTCATTTGGCGAAATCTGGAAATCTGAAGAAGAGCGTTCGGAAAACTGTTTAACATGCGGTGGAAAAAGACCACAATGCAATGGGCTGTAAAGCACAACCCAAATGCATGTTCCGCGAATCAGAATGCGAAGGCGGTAACCACCACTCAACAGGGAGTTACAAATGCCGAGCATTTAACAACACGATGTCCAATCTCCTCGATAAAAATGGACAGCTTTAAGTGCATTTAAATTAACTTAAACCATTGTGGAGCCGCACAAGATCTCCTTTCCCAAACGGTTAAGGAATGTGGTGCCGACGTGGTACTCGTCAATGAGCAGTACAGGATGCCTGGCACTGGTACTATTACATTTGAGGAAGACAGCAGCGGAACAGAGGCCATCTGGACAACTGGAAATTTCCCCATGGAATTCAGAAGTGTCCAGAAGCAGGAAGGATTCGCCTATGCTAAAATCAGAGGAATCCATTTCAACTGTTGTTACGTTCCACCAAGATCAGAAATAGAATATTTCAAATGCTTTTTAGACAGGATAACATAAGAAACTAGAGATAAAAGTCCTCTTATAGTTGCTGGGGACTTTAACGCTTGGGTAGAAGAATGGGGAAGCACAAGCACCAACAGTAGAGGCCAGGCACTAGCCGAAGCCTTCGCAGGTCTAGATGTGGTGTTACTTACTGATGGTGCTGATGACGCTTCCGTAAACGAGAGAGGCCGGTCCAAAATCGACATCACATTTGCCAGCTCCATGTTAGCAAGAAGTATGGAGTGGCGAGTGTTACAGACCTACACCCATAGTGACCACCAAGTCGTGATGTACGAAATATCACCACACAAGGGATTCATCACTAGCAAATTGGCGAAGTAAGCCCAGAAAAATGTGTGGAAAGAGAAGGACCTCGATGCGGAACAGCTCAAACCAGTGTGTTGGTGGAACTCAGAAATCGCCCATGGACGGTCGGAGTTGCAACAGGTTACGACGCTTGCAACAAATAGCAAGAAACCGTAACACCTACCGACAGTTGCATGCAGAATTTGTCAACAAACGGACAGAATTGAGAATGTAATCCGCAAAAGTAAATATGACGCGTTCTGCTCCTTAAGGGATGAATTAAATAACAACCCATGGGGCAGCGCCTACAGCATCGTCATGAAAAGACTACACAACAAGTCAAATGCAAAAAAGTAAAACTGACATGGCCAGAATCGTTGCTGTCCTCTTCCCACAGTGTGTTGAGGTGTTGAGAGTGCAAGAGGAGTGGAGTATCACTGCAAGAGAGATACCTCCCGTGACCACCGAAGAGGTACTCTTGGCTGACAGGGTTGTCAAAAAAACAAGACCCCGGGACTGAATGGTATCCCTAACGCTGTAGTGAAGACTGCTTTAACAAAAAATCCGGACGTCTTCAGCAGTCTCTTCACAACCTGCTTTCAAACAGGACAATTTCCTAAACGATGGAAAAAACAGCGGCATGTGCTTATACCAAAAGGAGTCAAGAATCCAGAAGCGACATCGTCCTATCGCCCGTTGTGCATGCTAGACACAACAGGAAACTGCTTGAGCGAGTAATTGTCATTCGCCTGGAACAATTCACTAAGGGGACATCGGGGCTCTCTGCATCGCAGTACGGGTTCCGGAAAGGTAGATCAACCGGTATGGACTATCTGTGGTATGCGACATCGCTCGCAATGTGATAGCTGGAGCAGGATGGCTAGGAGGTACGAAAAAATATTGCGCAGTGGTGACACTAGATGTTATAAATGGATTTAACACGGTGAACTGGAATCGGATTCTAGAAGCGTTGGGCGATGTACAACTCTCACCCTACTTGGAGCGTATACTCGCAAACTATCTCTCGGATAGAAGACTGCTCTATGGCACAGATGAGGGTGTAGCATTCTACGAACGCACAATTTCAACCAGGTAAGGTTCCTACCCTTCAAGGAACATGCTTATCTTGTCATTACACGTGCCCACAGACACGTGTCCCAAAGCTCCTAATCATACCTGTAACAAGGGTCAAAGGAAGCTGCAAAATGCGAACCCGATATAAAAGGAAGTAAGGAACTGAACGTCCCAAAGCTTTCAATATCAAGCTCAACAAGTCGATTGTAGCATACCTGAAACAAAGGTAAAAGCATCCATTCATCTTATTCCCAAAGATTGAAATGCGCCGCACTCCAGCACTGGACCTCTGAAATCCTGAACATCTGCACGACGTTACAAGGAATCGCTATCGTCGGTAAATTAGCCGACCAACGGATGCACGTGCGGGTGGTCTGCCACAAAGACCATCAAATACATCGGCAAACAAAAGAAACGACAACTTCATGCAATAAAGCATATCCGCTGCCAAATTGTAGGCAACCGTAATTATCTCAACAAGATAATTCGGAATATTTACGAAAATAAAGCCAACAAAGGAAATATTCCAGTCCCACGATTCCTTTGTAGAATTTCACACCCATTAGAAGGATCTAATGGATTTCGGTTATGTTTACAAAAGGCAAACAACCACCGACTGTACGCCCGAACAATCATCTCCGTTCTGTGCGTCAACAAGACGACAATTCGAACGGCGAGGAAGTCATCGCGACGAAGAGGTGAGAAATTGACCGAGTAGCTGGTGTTCCGAGCGCGTATCTTAACTTAACTTAACTTCATTTAACGTAACTTAACCGAGTAACTTGTGCTTCGTTCGTGTGGCTTACTGCGTTTTCTTAAAACATTGTTGTGACATTCACCTTACCCGAAGTCATCATATTGTGTAACATATAAACAATAAGTGTTATTAAAAAATAAAAAGATTAAATGTAAAACGATCTTCGTGTTTCATTGTGCTGTTCGCTCTGTGTGATTCTCTCCTTCTTACAAACAGTGTTCGGCGGAACACTAGGACAAACTAAACAAAAATCCCCAAAAGGGATCACAGGAATACAAAATAACAGCGGGTGTACCTCAGGGATCTGTATTAAGTCCGCTGTTATGGAATATCATGTATGATGGTCTGCTCAGGGTCAATGTACCAGAAGGGTTTAGAACCATTGGGTACGCAGATGATTTGGCAATAGTGGCCGTAGCTAAATATCTAGATGACCTAGAAAATATTTGCTCCAATGGAATCCAGAGCATTGAATGCCGGCTAGATATGGCCGGACTGAAACTAGCTGGACATAAGACGGAGGCAGTTTTATTTAGCAGCCGCAAAAAGTTGAACACCTTGATTTGGAAATGGAAAGACAAATAATCAGACCCAGTCCCTATATTAAATATATTAGTGTTATACTCGACCACAAGTTGACCTTCAAAGAACACCTGAGGAAAACGAGTGAAAAAACGGCATGGTATGCAAAGTTTTGGCGAGACTGATTATGAGATTATTTTCGCTGCACATTGCCCTTGCGGTGTAACCACGAATAATTTTGATAATGAAATTGTCTATTCTATTTAGTCCTGATTTGTCATACAGTGTCTTATTAGGATAGAATTTCCTGTATTGAGACTCGGGTGTTCTATGTAATCCGAGGCAGGAACGCAAGCACTGCCTCTCGAACATGCGAAACTTTTCCATGTAGGATGGGGAAACGTTAAACCATACCGGGCAACCATACACTAATATTGGACGAATAAATGCTGAGTACGAAATTATATTAACTTTGTGATCTAGGAGACTATTTCGAAACAGACTTCTTGTCATTGCATATGCACTTTTAGCTGCGGTGAGGGCAGCTGCTATGTGCTTATCAAAGTATAGGTATTGGTCCATCCAGATACCAAGGTACCTGACAACAGTTTTCATTTGCAGCGGAAGATTATTGCTTCCTACAATGGAAACGTTTTTCCAATTATGCCTTGTATCTCTTGAAGCTGTAGAAAGAGGTGTTCTCAAAAGGATGGTTTCTGTTTTTTGGAAGTTAATTTTCAATTTCCAATCGTCACAAAAGCGTTTGATTTTATTGAAGTCTTCTTGAAGAAGTCTGTTAATGGCATCGATATTTTTTTCTGATCTGTACACTACAATATCGTCGGCATATGCAATAGCATGATTAAGAGACCCAACTAGATCACTAGTATAAATATTGAAGAGAATGGGAGATTTCACGGCTCCCTGCTGTAAGCCATTTTTAATATGAAAAGTTTTATAGGAGATTTTGTCCCCACATTTGACCACAAATTGCTTATCCATTATCATATCGTAAATGATGCATAACAGATATTCAGGCAAACCTAGATTTGATAGCTTATATACAAGTCCTTCTAACCATACGGTATCGAAGGCCTTTTCAAAGTCAACCAAACATACGCCTGTGCATTGTCGTTTTGCCTTGTTCCACTGTATATCGGAAACAAGTTTTGTAGCTGCATGAACTGTGTCGTGCCCCGCTCTAAAGCCAAACTGGTTGTTCGGAATGATGTCGTTTTCATCACACCAGTTTATCAATGCCTTATTTATGATTTTCTCGAATATTTTGCTAATGTTTGGAAGCAGACTAATCGAGCGAAGGTTAGTGGGATTGCTCCTGTCCTTGCCCTTTTTGGGGATGGGATGGACTACTGCTATTTTCAAACGTCTTGGAATGTATGCATTATTTAGAGCGTTATTGAACAAGGTAGTGTAAATTTTCACCGCTTCCGGAGGCAGATGTTTAAGAACTGTATTCGGAGTACCATCTGTTCGAGAGGATTTCTTGTTTTTAATGGATCTAAGGATGTCCATTAGTTCATTCTTATTCACAAATATGTTTGTGTGCAAATTTCTAAGCGGCGCATCCGCTCTATTGTTTTCACTGAAGATGGTGAATCTTTTGTTTTCGGAATGCCAACTTTGCCGTTCATTGTGCAGCGAAATATGGTTTTGGATAGCTCTGTTTTCGATTCATTTTCATTTTTACAACATTTTTTATTTTTCTTTTTATATTCTTAATTTCTAAATTAAAGGCTAGACAAAAAATGCTTAAATTCTAGCTTAATTATCTTATATAATAACTTACTGGTCCTTCGCAGACGCTCTAAGCTAAACATTGCTTAACATTTGTATAATTTGCCTTTCGGCGACAGAACTTTGTGGCAATACTTATAATTATTTGAGACAAAGAAAAATTTGAAAAACTTTGTCAATTTTTTTTTGTTTTTTTTTCTTAAAATTTAACTTACTTAACTTACCTACTTTTTTTTTTTTTTTTTTTTTTTTTTTTTTATGTAAAAGCACTTAACCTAACTTAACTTAAATCTTATACTACCCTAATTCTAGAAAAGCTAAGTCTATGTAAGCTAGCTGATGATAGTATGATTCTTTACCGACTTTGGTACCCAGGTCTTTATATGCCATTCAACCACCAGAACTGTTGACGTTGTCTAATACTATCGTCCCGGTCTCTGTGGGAGATAGCCCTACTGAAGCGCAGGAGCTCTTCTTCGGTGCGCGCTACTTCCCGGTCGTAGCACAATCGCCCGTCTACAGATGATCTACTTACATGATAGATCAGCGGAATTCCGGATCTATCCTGTATAAGCCCTTTCATATCCAAGTCAAGGAACGCCTCTGGTGGAACAAGGCCGTTGCGACGCACGCTCTCATAGTACAGAGTGTTTGGATAATAGGCCCCGAAAATTAGGTCATTGGACGAGCTTATTGCTCTCGCAATATGTCCTCTGATTAATTTAATCATAAAATTATCCACCCTATTTATGTACGCTTCATTATATAAAGTCTCATTTGAGTAATACTTTTTATAGTCCGATTCCGGTGTCCGATATAATCTGAGACAGCTTCTGAGACACTTCCTTTCGAACACCCGAATCTTTTCCATCAAATTTGGACCTATGTTAAACCATACTGGGCAACCATATACGAGCATTGGCCTGATTAGTGTCATGTAGCATATGACTTTTACCTTGCTGTCAAGTTGGCTACTGTGAAATAGCCTCCTTGTCATAGCGAAAGTTTTCCTCGCTTTGAGCAAAGCAGCCTCTACATGTCTGTTGAAATACAGATATTGGTCTAGCCAGATGCCCAGGTATTTAACTAAACTCTTGGTTTCCAGTTTATCTCCATGCGGTCCCACGATAACTAGCTTTCGCCAGTTTTTCCTTGTGTCGTACGTGGCTTTATATAATGGAGTTCTAAATAGGATGGCTTCACATTTCTGGAAGTTGATCTTAAGTTTCCAGTCATCGCAATAGCGCTGCACTTTGTTGAAGTCTCGCTGTATTAACTTATTTATGATCGCAACTTTCGGAGCTGTTCTGTAAATTATGAGATCGTCTGCGTACGCAATAGCCTGCGGAAGTACTTCTAATAAGTCGCTAATGTAAATGTTAAAAAGAATCGGAGAGAGTACCGCGCCCTGTTGCAAGCCATTCTTGATATTATACGTTTTATTAGAGGTCACATTACCACTTTTGACCACGAACCTCCTGTCCTTTAACATATCGTAAAGTACATATAGTAAAGGCTTATGTATGCCATGTCTGACCAGTTTGTAATACAACCCTTCGATCCAGACGGTATCAAAGGCTTTCTCCAAGTCGATCAGACAGGCACCTGTGCATTGGTTTCTACATTTATTCCATTGTATGTCGGAGACCAGTTTAGCTGCGGCATGTGTGGTTTCATGACCCGCCCTAAAGCCAAACTGGTTATTTGGAATAATGCTATTGTCGTCTACCCATTTTAGCAGAGCTTTGTTAATGATTTTTTCAAATACTTTACTGATGCTTGGGAGTAAACTTATCGAACGCATGTTCATTGGGTTTGTACAGTCTTTGCCCTTTTTTGGGATGGGCTGAATGATAGCCGTTTTCCAACGCGCGGGATAATATGCATTATTCAACGCGTTGTTAAACAGGACCGTGTATATATCTATTGCCTTTGGGGGCAGGTGCTTGAGTACGATGTTAGGTACTCCATCTATTCCCACTGACTTTTTGCTTCTTAATGAGTCGAAGATACTCTGGATTCCTTCCCTTGTTATTAAAAGGCTATTAGCCACTACACCATTGGCATTAATGTCAATTGACAGATTATCGTCACTGAATTCCGTAAAACCAGGATTCTCCGATTGCCAATGTGAAATTTCATTCCGGAGGTGCAGGTGATTCAGTCGAATTCTGTCCTCCAGGTCATGGTTTCGGTGAATGCTTTCATTCACCTTGTACATTTCCTGAAAGACAGCTCCCACAGCGTTCGCCTTCTCCAAAGGATCTTCGATCACGAAGAGCTCACTATTGAGGATAGCGTTCTCTGTATCTATGCCAATGTTGGTTAGCAGCCGCTTGTTTACCTCGGTACGTGGAATTTGGAGACACTGAATCTCGTTTTGATTATTTCTCCTGAATATTTTATTTATTTGTGGGAACATATTCGGGTTATTAGTTTTTATAGCTCGAATTGTGTTGTTCCAATACAAATTTGTTGCTAATCTATAATTAGCTTTAAGTAATTGTTGGAGATTTTTTAATTGGGATTTCAGTGATATTATCTCCTGGTTTTGTCTGCCTGTAAACTGTCTGTGTAATTGTTTTAATTTCGATAGCAGTCTGCTCTTTTTCTTGTGGAGTGCGTTTATTGTTGCGTTTCTGTACATGTTAATGTGATCTGTAACTGTTGTTTTGGGAATTGTTTTGTCCATTGTTCGTTTTACGGTTTCGTCCATTTGTTGAATGTATTTGTCGATTTCGTCATTTGTCAGGTTTCTGTTTACTGGCAGATTCAAGTCATTCGAACAAAGTTCTCTTGTTAATGATCTGGTGAACCGCGGCCATCGCAGTGCCCTGTAGTTATAGGGTTGCGGAATCACGAATTCCTCCAGATCTGCGAGCTCGTTCGGAAGCTCTATTACTGCCGTGAATGCACAGTGGTCGCTGTCGTATTCAATTGTCCGTAAACAGTTTGTGTTTCGTCTGTTGGTGTTAAGTAATCTCAGTCGTGAGTCGATTAGCAAGATATCTAAGAACGATCTACCTCTGGGGAACGATGGATATTTCGTAGCTAGCAGGTCAGTTCTATATTCAATATGATACTGATCTAACCAACCAGCCAACTGATTTCCTCTGGCATTAGATATATAATTTCCCCAATTACTATGCTTGGCGTTCATATCTCCCCCTAGGATAAAGTAGTTTTTGCCCAGGTGCAATTGTAAGCATCGAAAGAGTGTCTCGAGCTCAGCTATAAATAGGTTTTGTTGGTGCTCCTCAGGTGCGTAGACCGCAATCGCATACAAACCCCTTCCTTGCTGAAGGGGTATGCGGACGATACAGGCTTCCAGCACCCGGAACCTGCGCACTTCTCCACTATATATTACTTTATGATTGATCCCTTTTCTAATAAAGATTGCGACACCCCCCCCTTGAGAGGAGTTAGGTCGATCTCTTCGTATAATATCGTAGTTTTTATGTCCTATCTTATGTCTCTGGTTTAACTTTGTTTCCCCCGCCAGAAGTACATCAGGTTGTTCCTCTTGCAACAGGTTAAAAAGATTGGCTCTTCTCTCAGTTCTTATTAGTGAATTTACATTCACGACAAGAGCTTTTATTGATGTTGTGGTTAGAGGGTTTATATCGACTTGTTATTTAGACTGGGCAAATTCGAGTAGATCTCGTTTATTTGGCTTTGTAGCTGTGTCATCTGTCTCTGCAGATTGAGCAGGATTGCGAACACGTCCGCTTGCGGTGTTGTTTCAGTCCGTGTGGGAGTATTTGTGGCTACCTGTGATGTAGCCTGATTTGGTGTTCTCCCACCCGAAGCAACATGTGCGTACGGACGCTGCGATGTTACGGGCATTGTTGTAGTACGAGCTGGCTCTGTGTTTTTTTGCCGGGTCACACTTCTTGCCATTATTTCTCGGAATTTAGGACATCCTCGATAGTTAGCGGGGTGTCCCTCATTCCGACACACTGCGCACTTTAGAAGGGTTTTGTCTTCTACCCTTTCTTTTCCCAGAGGGCATTCTTCTGCCTTATGGTCCTTTCCGCATTTTACGCAACGGCGCTGCATTTCACAGTTAGCCGCCGAGTGACCAAACCTTTGGCAACGTACACATTGCAGGATGTCTCTGCCTTTTTTTAATTTGTCCCATGTGACCATTTGATGATACAAGACTGTAATTTTTCTTAGACCACCAATCCTACTGTTGGGTGTTAATTGCACCAAAAAGAAGGGTAGCTTGCGGTTTTCCCTTCTTGCCTTGGGTGTGGTGAATGGTTTTACCGCGGTAAACTCGAGATCTTCGTGCTTCAGGTTTTGAAG
This sequence comes from Microdon myrmicae, assembly GCA_963931805.1. NCBI lineage: Eukaryota > Metazoa > Arthropoda > Insecta > Diptera > Syrphidae > Microdon > Microdon myrmicae. Next base: position 99,457,628 of record OZ007502.1, read on the forward strand.
CATTTCGAGCAGAGCCTCCGGTTCCATTTCAGGGTCGACACCCTTTAATAGAACCGTTACGCTCTTCGTTTGTTTCGGCGTGAACGAGTAAAATTCCGCGGTGGCTCTTTTTAAGACCTCTTTAATTTTGTCGTGGTCTGCCACCGTATATGTTTAAATGGCGTGCCTGTTACCCGTCAGTCTTTTAACTGCAAAATTGTTACCTATGGCTAGCTTACAAAGACTTACCAATTCCTTACAGTCAACATCTATGGTGTTGATTGGTGGCATCTTTATTTTTCCGCTGTTATTGTTGCTTTGCTGCTGCTGTGTTGCTTGCTGGTTCGTTGATCGCTTTTGTGTTGATTGTTGCTGTTGCTGTTGCTGTTGATGGTGCTGATGTTGAAGTTGATGTTGCTGTTGATGGTGAAATTGTTGCTGTTGGCCGACTTTTGGCTTTAGCTTTTGTAGTTGTTGCTGGTTTTGTTCTTGTTCGAGCGCCGCTATTTTTTTCTTTCGGCGTCTCTCTTGTAATCGGGCTCTTGCCATCGCCAGTTTCGCCTCCAATTCACTTATCTCTTCCTCTTCATCCTCAGACTCTGAGGATGCAAGAGAAGCGAATGAATTATTTGCCCCATATATGTTAAAATTGGAGGGGAAGGGAAGCTCACTGTCGTCCGCCAATTGTTGATCTCCTTTATCCATCGTCAATTTCGCGGTTTTGCTTCGCGTCACAATGGAGTTTTTGACAGTTTGTAGTTCCGAGAGGAGTTCTTCGGAGGAAAAAGAAGGATCAACTCCTTTAAGTAACATGGAGATAGTTTTCTCCGATTTAGGTGTGTACGTGAAGTACTCACTACTTGCTTCTCTTAGAGCAGATTTAATTTTATGATAGTCATCTAAACTACCACATAAAAAACTTATTTTATTGTTACTTAAATTTTTCGTTTTGAAATTTCTGCATGTTAACTTAGCCAATTTAATTAGGTCCTTACCATCCATAAAGCTAACTATGATGGGAGCCACTTTCTCCTTGCTTGTTGTTGTTTCTGCTCTTGCTATTGAGTGTTGGTTGCCGATAGGGCTTCTTTAATTTGTCGCTCCAAATCGTTCTTCTTTTTTAAGAGCTCCTCTTTCTTTTTATTTAATTCGGCAATAAATTGAGCTCGTTCGACATCTAGGTCACTCATTTCTCTATTGCTGGTTTGGTTGTCTTCTGTTGCCAGTATTTTGAATTTATTCCCTTCTCCGGAATAATGTAGCTTATCAGGAGTGGTCATTCCTTCTATGAACATTTTTATCTTAGAGTTGGCTTTATGCCGTTGGGCAAGGAGGTTTGGCTGGGCTTTGGGCCTCCTCTTTGAAATCACTTTTAGCACAGCTTTTCGTTTTTTCATTATTATTAATTTCCACGGTTAGATCTAATGTTTTATTTGTGAAGCAACATGCAGGGACATCTGCTTTCGCATACAAACTAACACACACCGTTTTTTTTTTTTGTTGATCGTTCGGTATGTAGACGCCGGTAGACACGTCAGCACACACTTTTGTTTCCTACTTGAGGGACACACACACACACACACACGTGTACGCGACGAGTATAAATGAACCGAAGTAAGTATAACACTGCAGATCGGTCCATAGAGGTATCTGGAGTTGAACTGCATCTGGCTAGTAATGGTAGAGTGAATATATACTCCGTATACCACTCGCATAAAACCAATAATGGCCCCATTAATCCCGAAGATATCGGCAAACTAATAAGGACCTCGGGGCATACATCCTTCATCATAGGCGGCGATTTTAACTCCAGACATCCCCACTGGAACAACTCTGTCTCTTGCCCAAATGGCACAAAACTGTACCAATGGTACACCGCAAACATGTATGCCCTCAACCTCGAAATAGTCGCACCTACGGTTGGTACTCGAGGTAACTCAATTCTGGACATATTTATTGTGTCCAAAGACTTACTTCCACAAATCACTCCTCCTCAAGTTGCAGCGGGTGTATCTGACCACAACGCTGTGACCACATTCATTCGCGGCTATCGAGCATCTCGGGCTCACATCAGATACATGCCCGATTATGGGCGGACAAATTGGGACAACTTCAATATTACATTGAACGATAAACTCCACCAATTCTCTCTTCCCACTGAACGGAACCTAACGACGGTTGAGATAAACAACGCTGCAAAACGACTTCACGAGATTCTAGTTGAAACTTCGGAGACTCATGTCCCGAAGTACAAACTTGAAAAGACCTATCAGATCGCCCAGGACGACCTCACTCTTCGTCTGATCCGGGAGCGTAAAAAGCTCTGCAGAATGAGATATCGTCACCGCTTTACGCAAAGGGAGCCATTATTGCAATCCATTATTCACAATATTGGTACACTGATAAAACAGAGAATCCAAAACAATCGTACCCGACAATTGGAAGATAAGCTGAAGGGTATTCAGATGGACCAGAACGTTTATAAAAATGTTAAAAAGATATGTGGCTTTTCCCGCATCACTGGGCCAATTGTGCACAACGGTGTTGTTGTCAAAAACGACACCAATAAAGCAAATATCATCGGAGAGACCTTCGAAAACAATCACAAACTCACTCTCCAAGATGGCGACCCGGAAACTAATGCAATCGTTGGTTCAGAGGTCCACAGTAAGTTGGACGACTTCAACGAGCCAATTGTTGTCTTTAACCCAACTAACAGTGCACACTTCGATGACACACGTGATAATGGTCACGGTTTCATCACACCAAATACCCTACAGAGTCTGGTTAAATCTCGACACCCTAAGAAGTCACCTAGTAACGACAACATGTCATACCACTCGTTGCGAAGGCTTTCTGCCTTATTCTTTATAAAGCTCTCCATTCTGTTCAACCATGCTTACAACATGGGCTACTTTCCCCAAGCTTGGAGGCACGCCATTATTTGTCCAATAGCAAAAGTTGCGACACCAACGTATCACCCCTCAAGATTTCGCCCTATCTCGCTTCTCACCTGCATCAGCAAAATATATAAAAAATTCATATACGAGAAGCTAAATAACTTTGTCAGTGCCAGGCACCTAATACCTGATTTCCAATTCGGATTTCGAAGAGCGCACAGCACCATTATGGCTCTCAATTTATTTCAAAACCACGTCTGCGTGCGGCTCTTTAATAAGGAACCCACCGTTGCGGTAAGCCTAGACATTGAAAAAGCTTTTGATACGACTTGGATCGAAGGTCTCGCTTTTAAACTACTGAATACTGGCCTCAGTAGAACGCTATGTAGCATCATCTACCAGTTCGTTCGAAACAGAACCTTCCAAGTTAGAATGAATGGAAAGCTTTCCCGAACTTTTCACGCCGCTGCAGGCGTACCACAGGGCTCCATTCTAGGCCCCATGTTATTCAATATTTACACCTCCGATATTCCCCGCCCTGTGGACGGGAGAGTAAACCAAATATGCTATGCGGATGACGTCCTGGTGTACACGTCAACCAAAGGCCCTAACCTCGCAACAAATCGACTCAACCGTCACTTGGAGGAACTGTGTCAGTATTACAGTCGATGGAAAATCCGACTTAATCCATCCAAAGCAGTAGCCATAATTCTGAGTAGTAATCACTCCCAACCTACTTCCCGATATTCACAGAATATTCGAATAAAAATGGGAGATACTACGATTAGACCACAGGACAAGATGAAATATCTCGGGGTCACTTATACCCCAAAAATGAATTTCATCAAACATGTGACCCACATTCTCCAAAAGGGCCTCGGTCGGTCTAAGCAACTGCACAACATCTTGAAGTGGAGGAACAAAGTTGACACCAAAGTTAAGCTTCTCTGCTATAAGCAGCTAATCCGATCTGGAATATCGTACGCCTTTCCCATATGGTCCTGCATATCTTCGGCTCAAATGGAAAGACTTCGGGTTTTCGAAAGGAAACTCCTCAGAAGATGCACCAATCATTCTAGAAGGCCTGACGGTCGTCATTACCCCAACTCTCGCCTATACGAAGGCGCCTCCATTACCCCTATCGACGAGTACTTGCTTCAATTAGCATATAAGTACCTCGAAAACATTCAGAACAGCGAGAACCTACTTGTACGGGACTCTTGCGTTCTTGACCCTTCTCTCTCTCGATCTCTTCGGATCAAACCCCCACAATTTCTTCTTCAATACAAAACTGAACAAAGCACCCTCCCAACAACATTCCCCTCTATAATAGAGGATTCCTGGACCCATCCCATAGGGTCTACTATTAACAAACTAAACACACGAACGCACAGTACAAGACGGCACAAACACAAACATACACACCGACCAAAGTGCAGATTATCAGACGCCAAAGACGTGATCTGCGTTTACTACCGCACCCAAGACCCACCGGTCTTGTATGATTTCTTTCCCACCATCCCTCTGTAATGAAGTTTTTATCTATCTCTTTACTATACACTTGTGTACACTAAATTATTGTCAATCAAAACACACTTTTTTCTTTATTTAAACTATTTATTTGAACTCAACTAATGTAATTGTTATCGTGGTTACATACTGTATTACGAGGATACACTTAGTACTCGTTCACTTCACTCGCTTAACCAAATCCTTCTTTCAGATCTATTTTAGCTTACACGGAAAATATTCTCGTCACTTTTAAATTTAACACGAGAAGACAAGCAAGAACGCACTGCACCACTTTTCTCAATAAGAACCCTGACCTGTCTCACCCAAAATCAAAAAACCAACTCGGAAAAGTCTCCCGTCTCGGTCGAGATTCAAAATTCAACTCGCCAACGAAGACCTGTTTTTTCTTCATCCTGAAGGTCGAAGGATATGGCATTTCTTGCTTTATCTTTCCCGGCTTGGGATCAAACGCGGAAACACAAAGGGAAAAATCAACAGAGGATCGTGCGAATGCACATTTATAATCCTCTATGTTGATATGCGCTAAACGAATGTGTAATTCGTTTTATGATGCCTGTTGTTTGTTCTAGCCGACTCGGCAAGGATCCCTTTTGTAAGGATACGTTAGGGAATACAAATAGAGAATTGTGCTAATGAGCATTTCTGATTCTCTATGTTGTTTATTGTAGTCGAATGGGCAAGGATCTTTTCCGTGGGGAATCGATACAAAGGCGAATATTTTTCTTTTGTTTGTTTTAACTTAATTTTGTTAAAACGAAAACTGGCGTTGGTTGTTTTAATTGTTTTAGATAACCATTTTTCTGAGGTCTCGTAAAATTGCTGGCGCGCAATTTTTTATGATACTCAATGGTTTTGTTTGAAGGACGGCATCTGGCCTGCACATTTGGCTCTTAGGGGTTGTTGTGGTGAACCCTTGGTTCAATGATTATGTTTCCCAGTTTTTTATGAGAAAAGTTGTTTTATTTTTAATTGATTAGCGCAAATCGAACGTTTAATTCGATTTGCTTGCTATCAATTTATGCGGGACTAGGTGTATGGGGTAATGCTTTGATTTAGCATTATGTCACATCCTTTAAGAGGATGTTTTTGGCGTGTATCGCCGTTGGTGGTGGAGACTAGCTCCAAAAGGGTAATTTTTATGGGATGGGTGGTTGTGGTCGTAACACCTCTATAAAAGTAGTTAGAGAACACTTGGACTAACACTGTCCACACTATCTTTGGATCTCCCCCCCCCCCCCCCTGTTTCTTCTCTTTTCAGATGGCGCGAGACCGAGCCCAACATCCTAACGGATGTGGGGGGATTCTGGTTATCGCAAGATGGCCAGAAGTCAGAGACAAGATGAAGAACACGTATGTCCTGTCTCGCTAAATTCGGCCTTCTCGCCACAATTTTTTTTTTTTTTTTTAACACTGGAGATCAGTTTTGGATTTGGATTTGTTTTGCACTTCACTGGACTGTTTTCACATTTATTATATGTTTTGTTTGTTTGATTTGCAGTTTCTTTGTTTTGACTGTCTTGTCTTTTTTTTTTTTTTTTTTTTGTTGGTCGACTAAATGAAATGATAAGTATATATTCATTTTGCTTCGACTGTTAGTTTTTGTGTTTTAAACGCTCCCGGACGCACATAAACAACTTTTTAATTTCACTCAATAAGCGAATTGCAAGCAGCAGCCAATGAGGAAAACAGCGAGAGAGTTCTCGCTGGAAGGGATCCGGTGCATGGATGTACGCAATTGCATCGGAGATTGGATGCAAAGAAGGGAATTCAACCAGTCTGCTCTGCAAACAAATGGTCGCTCGACAGCTGCCGTAAAAGGTTGGTCTGTTTATTCTAGAAATTCGTTTATGCTAGAGAGTATTGCCGTGCTGGCCGAAATAGCTTCTTCTGTTTATACATTGTGTATACAGAAGCGTTCTGTTGATATCCAGCGTGAGAATCGTAGCTGTTCGTTGTATAGACAGCGAATCGTTAGACATGACCGATGCAGTGATCGTTCCTCGATAAGGCAACGTATCATACAATTGGTCATGCAACTGTACAAATAAATGAACGTACATGAAGGCTAAAGCCATGCCGTTGTAAGCAATAGGAGATATTGTGGCAGGCAGGAATGCATTCTTCTGTGATGTTAGGTCAACAGAAGATTTGTTCGCCATGGCCAGGGCTAGGATAAAGATTTGTTTGTTTTTTTGTAAAATATATAGTAGGGCATGATCATTAGTATGATTGTTGGAATAACAATCATGGTCGTGTCCAATTCGATGATCGGTTGTCGTTTGGGCGATCGATCGACGGAAACTTGGCTGCAGTTGTTTAAGCAAGTAAGTTGCCCGACGTGTCTTTTTGGACCAACGGATTGTTGGAACAAGAACACACAGAAAGATTGGCGTATGTTTAATGCTCATGGTTGCAGACAAGCTGGGCCGATCGGGTTCCTAAATAGTTCATGTAAGATGAACCGAAATGGTTTGGTCGTATGCATTGATTGATGCCATGGCACAGATAATGATCTTGCCGTGGGCTCATTTTTCAGGTCAAACTGATGAAGGAGAGCTTTGAACAGCTTATATGCAGGTAAGCTGCTTATGATCGGTACTGGTATATACTGGGGGGTTGGGTTAGGACGATGGGTGGTTCCTCGGGCGCCTTAAAGAACCCCTACAAGTGTGCGATCGGTATAAAAGGGCGCGAATGGGGAGAGATCAGCCAGTGTGGAAATAAAAAGCGATCGTGGTGTGACGTCTCATTTTGTGCGGTAATTTTAGAAAGTTATATAAAAGAAAAGTAATTAGTTTCAAATAAAGCAAAATAGAACAAGGTAAAAGAAAATAAAACAACATTTAAAAAAACCAATGTGTATAGCCGCCTGTCACACGGGATACCGAGGTTCGATTCCCCGTCGGGGAGCCTCTGGCGCAAGACTAATGACCGTGTCCGGAAAAAACAAATCATTATGGAAAATTTAACAAGCCTCAGGACTTGCTAAATAAAGCCAAGGCCAGTTCCCGGTTGTAGTACCGATGATGATGATGATAAGAATATTGCATCGAACCGACCCTACTTTGAAGGTGATAAAATAAATCTTGTTGATTATTTCAAATTTGTTATGTTATTAAGAAATTTCAGGTAGCCATTTAACAGAATGTACGACAATTTCAAAGAGTCTGAGTTGAAGCTGTGAATTGGGAAACAGTGTTGGAAATTTACATAAAGAGTAAATTCTCTTCTATTAACACTTTTCATATACAAAGAAAACTTTTTCAATAACTCATCTTACTGAGTTCTGTGGTCTCTCGGAACATCTTCATATGCTGTGGTAACGAGGACAAGAAAATAACACAAAGCACACGTTCATCCATTGCGAACAGTTGATTAATTTAAACATAAACGTTTTCTGTGAAAATAAATTAATTTAGAAAGCAAACAAACATGTGAGGCCAACATATTTGCAGGCCGAACTTTAAACTAATAACAAATAAATTAAGTCGATATATTCCTATACATGCTTGCGGTGTTTCACGATAATGTGCAAACTCTTAACCTGTAGGCTAATACACAACCTCACGTTTCATGTGAACCTTAAACATATTCGTACCTAGGGAAATGTTATAATTACATTTCCATGAAACATGTCAAACCGATTTATAAAATTCCCATTTGGTTTCTAGATCGAATATTCCCCTTGGCCGTCATAGTATATCAATATTGTCGTTTTAATTTCAAAATGTATTCTAAATTGTAGCCTTCAATATTTTCCAATTAATTAGATGGTGTGTTTAAAGTTATTATTAGCTTCTGTGCTTTTCAAATCATTAACTGGCGACTTTGCGAAATCAAAGAAGAGTGATTCATCGCATCCTTATCGTGATATAAATCTCGAGAGAAAGCTCATGTATAAATCACCGACTAGAGTATTGCAACTCAGTTCTAACGGCAATGGCTGTACTAAAGATCCTTGTAATGGTCGTATTGATAACCTTCACTCAAATATCCGCTCTAAGTGTCATACAATTTTTTAACCAAAGTCACGATGACCACCTACAGTTGGCCGATGCAGCATTGTAGCTAATACGGAATGATTTCTTCAAAGAAAAACAATCATTGATTATTTCGGAGAGCAGCGGGTATTCCAACATCATTAACACACAAATCCTTGGTCATATTCTTCGTAACCTGAACATGACAAAAACCGTACATCTACACGTAGGAAAAGGGTATAAACAATCACAGGATGACCAAATTTTCGTTGTGGACAGGTATCCTTCAAGTAAGTTAAACAGAGAAAACGATAAATAATACCACGTTTACCGCATTAGCTTGTTCTTCACAGAGACATTATTCTGCAGTGGATGCTTTTCGAACACCGGCCTCGAATCCTGATTATCTTAACCACATATACTTCTGATTATCAACATATTCTCTACACTTGTTTCCGTAGCTCAGTGATCAATGTTTTTGTTCTGCTTAAGTATCCCAATGAAGGGATCAGCTTGCACACATATGACCTCTATACGCAGGCCAAATGTCGCAATTTTCAGCCATATTTGTATTTCCAGTTTCGTGACGGAATGGAATATTTGACAAAACCTCGGGCTCTTACAAACTTCCACGGATGTCCGATCACAGTCGAAGTATACCTGATTCCTCCTTTTGTATTGTTTTCAGGAAACACGGATTTACCGCAATCCGATAGTCAATGGAACAATATGCATGGACTGGAAGTAGATATTTTAAACGCCATTTCAAAACATCTAAACTTTTCCATACACCTGTTTGCTTTTCCTCCAGGAAACTTTACTACAAATGATGTAAGTAAAACAAGTTGTATCCAGAACCTCTAATATAAAACGTTATTTCAGTTGAAAGTTCTAAAAGCAGACGTCGCGGTAGGCGCATTCAGTGGATCCGAGGTCAGACGGGAAATGTTTAGCCTATCTATACCTTACTACCTGCATGTGGTTGTAAGGATTGCCCGTGGTAAGCAAGAGTTCGGTTCCATACAATGGCTTGGTAAACCATTCGCACCACCTCTTTGGAATGTCATTTGGATCGTCAATACCATCAGTATCGTAACAATTATAGCGTGCAGTTTTTGAAGTCATCGATGAAAGATTTTATCGTCGGGCGAAGAAATCGCTCACCAATTATGAATATGCTTGCAGTATTGTTGGGCTACTCTCTTAATAAAACGCCACGAAGGACATTCGCGCGATATCTACTCATGTCGTGGATTCATTGTCAACGGTCCTTCGTAACGCCTTTTATGATGCTCTTTGGAGAAACAGCTTTTCCAAAAGTCCATCGAGCTTTGAAGAACTCATCCAGTCAGACTATAAAATAATACTCCAGGATAGGTTTGTCCGTTATAAATTCTTTCCTGAGACCTCTGTAATTTACAATAAAGAATATAGCAACAGAGGCTTAGCAGCACTTGAAAAAATGAATGGAAAGTATGCTACGATAAGTCCACTGGACACATACCTGATTTATAGGCTACAGAACAGAGGTAGCGAGTTAAAAATTATTCCAGAACCAGTCGGTGTATTCCCCGGTTCTCTACGTTTCCAGCCATATTCAATTTTAGTTGAGAAATTCAACGAAATTTTACCACGATTTTTCCAAGCAGGATTAATTAATCATTTTCGTCAGAAAAACATTAGGATCTTTGATAGTTGGAAACATAAGGAAAATTCTGTTGCACAGCCCATTTCAATGGAACGTCTAAATGGGTTGTTTACTATTTATGCGGTCTTGGCTATGGTGGCAATAGGAGCCTTCATATTAGAACTGATGTCAAGATATTCTACCAAGTTGCAAGATATCCTGAAAAGGATTTGAGGAATATACATAGGTGTAATATTAAAGGAATAAGGTAACAAAAATAATTAGGAATTCGGCTGGAATGACAGTGGATCGAGGATGATTTGAGTTGAGATTCCATCGATTCCATATTGTAATTTGATTTTTATTTGTAGTGCTCACCTGCAAAACGAGTAATCAGTACTCTTAATATATTACACAATATGCAATTATAAAAGTTTCATTTGAGACACACGCTCAACAACAATCCATCACCTACGAAAGTCACACAAGTAATACTCCTAATACCACAAAACAAAATCCTTATTATATATAAAGTTACACAACAATATACGAATAAAACACATACTCAATATCGCAATACAATATCCTTATAATATTTAAGGTCATACAATTACAACTAACATGCGAATAAAACATACACTCAATATCACCATGCAAAACCGAAAGTAAAAACTGTTGAATTACGACTACGAGTTTGTCACTTGAATGAAGTTCCCTTTCGACCGAGTTGGATTAACCGCTTAATGCACACCTCCGTACCATATACGGGCAACGTTTACCGTTTACCGTTTAAATGTGCATTAAGGGGTTAAACTGCAAAAAAATAGTATTTAGAACGAAACTAGACTCTTTTTACGCGAAATGCTCAGAAAAGAGTTTTTGATGTACATATATTCTGAGGAACTAAATGGACAATGGTATAGCGTTAAGCAAGGATAGTGAAGAAGGTGAATTGAACACACGATGAAACGATTGAAAAGCGAAGCAGTGAAGCATCAGACTACTAACCGTGTTTTGAATTTGATTTCCAAACTCGACTATATTCCACTGGTATGAATTATGTTTATTTTATCGCTTGGTATACGGTTCTGATGTATTTTTCTTATTCGATTTTTTTTTCGTTCGGTGTTCTTCACTATTTTTGCTTGTGAATTGTGTGTATCTGTTAGAATCGCTACAATGGTTCGACGCCCTGCCCACTGTTCTCCTCGGCCTGAGGACAAGTATTAAGGAGGACCTGGGAGCTTTGGCAGCAGAGCTCACCTACGGTACTAACCTCCTTCTTCCAGGAGAACTCTTCCTGGACGACGAAACACCGCGTGACCAACTTCGGGAATTGGGACATCTCCGTGACGTGCTACGTAAGGTTAGGGCAACACCAGTGGCCAGGCACGGTTCCAAAAAACGTTTCGTCGAGCCTGAACTGCACAGCTGTACGCACGTCTTTGTCAGGGTGGATATGGTCAAATAACCCCTCGATCCCCCTTATGATGGCCCATTCAAAGTCTTCCGCCGCATCAACGACCGCGTCTTCGAGATCGATATCAAAGGCAAGCGATCCACGGTCAGCGTCGAAAGACTTAAGCCCTGCTTTCTGGAAGCTTCCGCTCCAGAACAGCCCCCTCAACAAGACACAACTGCCGCTCGACCTGCACAACCTCCCCGCACCCGCGCCCAAGCGCGCGCCTGTTTCGTGACTACGTCACTGGGGGGGGGGGGGGGGGGTGAAGTGGCGGTGCTTTAATACATTCCCAAAGAACCGCCCATCCTGTTAAATTAACCACTTTCCAAACCCTCCATACCTACAATTGGGGCAGCGTAAACTACCCTTCATTCTCTTTCACCTGAAAGTTAAATCTTATCAAGCATGTACACTAAACAAATTATTTCATTCATACATGGACCGTGCCAGACAATCGGCTCAGCTTGTCAGCAATTATAAAAGATAAATACGCGCTGGCCGGCGTAATTGTTGACATAGCTGTAGCCGGTATTCTTGCTACGGTTCATGAGTGAATATCGCGTCTATACCCTTAGGTTCACAACACTTGCGACAATTCCCATTCATCGGTTATCAACCGATCCTGGAATTTGGGCATGGAAAAGATCATTATTTAACTAACCTTACCCATGCCATGCATATGATGACCCGCCTGAAAACCTAAATTAAACATACATATAGCCATCCAGCCTGACCCTTTGCCGCCGTCGACGAGGTTCCTGTTGACTTATGTCAACAAAATAATTTGCCTCCTTGTGCACCGGAGCCATATGGCTAGATTGGATATTGCCTACATCGGTGTTTCCAAGGAATCTTGGGCAAATACCATGACGACCCCTTTTGTATCATAGGCACATCATATACATCATCTGTGCATCATCATCATCATATATGTTACACCATTGATCTGTGAAATAGCGTTTTTGTTTACTTTGAAACAAAAATCTATTTCGATCTCTGGCATACATCACCAACGATGTACTTCTGTTTGATCAGGTGTCCACCGATCATCGTCCTCATCGCGGGGCATTGTACTTTTCCTATACGCCCACATATATAATCCTCCCTTATCTATGCAATTCGCGGCCATCGAACAGATGGATGTGAGTTGCATCATCTGAGTCAGTTTTTAGCCACCGAACGGAGCAGAAGATCCCGAATTTATCTCCTGTCGGGATTACACGCGTGCTAGAAGTCGAGAATCGCCAGTCGCGTTGGTCGTTCACGAGAGTAGTCCTTGTGCCAGGTGTGAATATTGTTAAGGACCATTGTCCGGGAACAATGAACGGTGAACAAGTAGAATAATCGGTTCCGACAACCATTAAAATTCAACGGACAGTTTGTGTGACCTTTATATTTTTAACATTTACAACCGTGTAATTGATCAAGATTTTTAATTCGAAACTCGGCGCATATAAGTGTTCGGTAAATAAATAGAAAAGAACATAAAATAAAAAAACAAAAAGCTGTTTCCGACATTATTGTGTGTTTCATTTATTCTCATCGCTTCCCAGTGTACATCGGTGGATTAACTTTTCTGTGTTCTCCGGCGGATCAATTAGTGCTCTCAATAAATCCGTGGTGTTTTCGCTCAACCTGCGTCCGTGCAGACACCTCTAGCGAAAAAATACCCACAACATGTCATAAAATATATACTAGGTTCACAAATTAAAAGGGATTTGGGTATTGTAAAACAAAGTTTTGATTGGATGTTACTGGAAATGTAATCTGAATAAATAATAATATTCGCCTGAAAATTCAATATGTAAAACTGTCATTTTCCAAGACTTGTATTGAAATTGCCCGCCTCAGTGCATTTGACCTGAAGGTGGTTGTCATAGGTATATAACTGCGTTATGCGGGTTCAACATGATGATGCATGATCTTTGAAGAATTTGTACAACCTTGTATCCATTTCCCTACTACTATTACTATTTATTGCTCCTCGATAGTATAGTGGTTAGTATACCCGCCTGTCACGCGGGGGATCGGGGTTCGATTCCCCGACGGAGAGCCTCTGGCGCAAGACTAATAACCTTGCCCGGAAAAAAAGTCATTATGGAAAATTTAACGATCCTCAGGAGTTGCTAAATAAGGCCAAGACCGGTTCCCGGTTGTAGTGCCGATGATGATGATGATGATTTCTATTTATTAGCCTATAGGAACCCGAAAGTTCATGACCTCACTGACTCGACTCCGCCATTGTTCCCTGTCCCGTGCGCTCTCCTTCCACGTTCTACCATCCGAATCCATGTCCATACAGTAATGTAAAATTAATGTTAAGAAGTTTTGCCTCTTAATAGAATGCAATTCACTTTAATGTTGCTGATTGTATTATAATGATCGTATGTTTAACTTAGATTAAAATTATTATTATTATTATTATTTATTATTATTTATTGGCCTCTAGGAACCCGGAAATTCATGACCTCACCGACTCGACTCCGCCATCGTTTCCTGTCCTAACTTACATGAAAATGTCAATAACAATGCACGGAAAAATCGATTTCAACTTAAATTAAAATGAAATCGATTTCTCCGTGCATCGTTATTGACAAGATTATTATGCAAGATATCTGGAAACAAAACCAAGTGTGGGACAGTAAGATTCTACTAACAATTGTTTCAGCATGGTACAAGTTGAAGACCGATTTAAACGCCCTCAATAGTATTGAGATTCCTCTCTTAGGTCAATGTCACCGAATAATCAACTCTTGAAATCCACGGTTTCTGCGACCCTTCGGAAAAGGCATATAGTGCCGTAGTATACATTCGAGCAATCAACGGAAAGACCATTTCAACTAAGCTTCGCTTATCTAAAACCATAGTACCGCCACTCAAAAGTAAATCATTGGCATGGGTGGAGTTGTGTGGAGATTATCTGCTAGCGCACTTGCTGGTGTAGACTGTAAGAGAAATGGACCTTCAATCCGTAAAGATATTTGCTTGGTCGCAAAGCACACTTGCATGGATCAAAACTCCTCCACGCATATGAACCACCTTCGTGGCCATCAGAATGCAGGAATTCAGGAGCTGATAGATCCCAGTTGCTGGAGATATGTACCGTCAAAGGAGAATCCAGCAGACATTGCGTCGAGAGGATTCTCTCCAACCGAGATTCTCAAAGATCAGCAATGGTGGGCCTGAGTTTTTACCAACATTTGACAAGTATCATGAATCTCCCACTAGAAATTAAAACTACTGATCTTGAATTGAGCGCCACAGAAACTGCAAAGGTGAAAAATGATTTGATCGAATCAGGGCCATCATCATCATCATTATCATCATCATCATTATCTCATCATTATCATCATCATCATTATCTCATCATTATCATCATCATCATTATCATCATCATCGGCACTACAAGCGGGATCTGGTTTTGGCCTTATTTAGCAAGTCTCTCATCGATATCCGTTCCATATTCTAAAATAGTTAAATTGTCCATAATAATTTTTCGGGCAAGGTCATTAGCCTTGTGCCAACCTTTCTCAAGATGTCGCTGCATGCATTGATTCACTACTTGGCGGGTGCCAAAGTAGCTATCCAGGGGTGTCACGTGGAGACTGCATTGCATGTCAACTTGGATAGAACGGGCCCAAGGATCGCCCTGGCCTTCACCCTGTTGAAAACAGAGGTTTTGCCCTGTATGCCCCCCCCCCCCCCCCACGTTTGCATCTGGATACCCCATCAAAAACATGTTTCGGCTCTACATGCACTTTACCGCCCTTGAAGACAACCAATTGTTCACTCGATTTTCATCGTTGGCGCGTCTACTTCGAGCCACAGCGTATTGGCTTCGCTTTTTCACCAACTTGCGTCTTAAGGCCACTAAGAGGTCATTTCGTGTGACTGGACCGCTTTCGGTGGATGAAATCTTCCTAACACAATCACGATTAATTAGGATCGTGCAGCAGGAATTTTTTGGCGACGAAATTAAGCGCATCACAAGGGGGAAACGGTCGCCAAGGGGGACATAATAGCACGACTTTCCCCCATAATCGATGAGAAAGGAATTCTGCGAGTTATGCGTCTATTGGACATTGCGGATTTACCCTATTCACAGTGCCATCCAATTATACTGCCCTCAAACATCTTTTTAACGTCCCTAATCATCCACAATGCTCACTTGAAATCGCTACATGGTGGCCAGCAGCTGATGATGGTAACACTTCGATCGTAATACTGGTGTTACGCACAAAACCATCAACCCTTTAATACCAGCTTTTTGGAGCTAGTCCCCACCATGCACGATTAGCATACATTAAATATCGCGATATCAATTCAATATCAAACAAATTGAACTACACCTTCAATTCGCCCATATTAAATTTAATTTAAACCCAAGAAGTGATAAACGAACCATATATTCAACACGCAAAATCTCCTGGACCCAAATCTGCAGACCAGATGACCAACTTTCAAGTAAAGTTGTTGCGACTCATAAAATGCGCACCTGCCATTTTATTATCCTTTAAAGGTTTGTTTACCCAAACCATTTCCCGCAGGCAATATCTTTTTCCATTCTTCTAAAACAAACAACTTGCGCCATAAAACGAACCACAAGTTCGTTTTAGCGCCCACCGGCATAGAGGATCGTAAATGTGCATTAGCAAGATCCTCTGTGGATTTTCCCTTTGTGTTTCCTCTTTTGATCCTAAGCCGGGAAAGATAAAGAAAGGAAATGGCGGCTGGTAAAAGGGCTTTACAGACGAAAGGACATATCCTTCGATCTGTAGGATGTAAGAAAAGGCTGCGTTCAAGGAGACTAAGAAATAAAAGTTGGGGTTGATTCGAGATAGTTGACCGATTAGTGGTGAGATAATGTACGGAACGGATTGGAAGTTCATGAAAGTTAAATGTAATTATTAGTCAATAAATACAAATTTAATAAGTCCAAGTTAAATTAAATTAGAAGAAATGTACGAAGAAGAAGAATTAAAATTGTATCTAGATAAAATAAAATAAAACCTTGAATATAACAACGCCAAACAAAACTATTTTCTATGAATACGAAACGACCAATAAAAGTGAAACGCCGAGGATCAACTAGCCATATCAATTACGCAACGCAGAGATGCTGATTTCCCCTTCTAGGGTACCCATGGGTATACTTCCCGCTCTATCGCCAACCGACTGAGGGGAATTTGAGAGGTCCGCTTACGACGGTGGGAATATTTGTCTATAGCCAACAAGATTAGCGGACCGCCCCACCCCGTTCAATAAGTAATCATCAGCATCATCGGCACTACAACCGGGAACGGGTCTTGGTCTTATTTAGCAAGTCCTGAGACTTGTTAAATTGTCCATAATGATTTGTTTTTTTTTTTCGGGTAAGGTCATTAGTCTTGCACCGGAGGCTCCTCGGCGGGGAATCGAACCCCGGTCTCCCGTGTGACAGGCGGGTATACTAACCGCTATACTATCGAGGAGCCCCAATAGGTAATACTTCCCATTAAAGAATCCTAGGTAAGATAAAGTAATATAACATAACGTTACATAAACGATATAACCCTACACTGGATATTGCATCTCAAGTCCAACGTCAGAGCTTGCATCCGTAAATGTTTGAAGTGCTACAGATACGAGGGTTGCCTTTTATATTTCGGGATTAGAGAACAAAAACAAATATTGATAATCGAAAATCTCTTTATTGTTTTTCAAAATATTCCCCATGAAGATCTATACACTTTTGCATGCGTTTGAACCAATTGTCGAAGCACTTTTGCCACTCTGATTGAGGTATCTCCAACACATGCATTCTGAATGCAGCAACCGCTTCTTCAGGTGTCGAAAAACGTTGACCTCTCAGTTTGTTTTTTACGTAGGGGAATAAAAAGAAGTCATTCGGTGCCAACTCAGGACTATACGGCGGATGACCCATCAAATCGATGTTTTGGGTGCTCAAAAATGCAGTTGTCGCAGCCGATGTGTGAGAGCTCGCATTGTCGTGGTGAAGAGTGATCCGTCTTCGGCGGTTGGTTTTCCTGATTTCTTGGAAGACAACTGGCAAACAAATGGTTGTGTACCACTCAGAATTGACTGTTCTGCGTTGTTCTAGTGGTACGGTTGCGACATGTCCAGTTTTTCTGAAAAAACAGGCGACCATTTGCTTGGAAGTGCTTCGTGCGCGAACAACTTTTGTTGGATTTGGCTCATCTTGAAACACCCAGACAGTCGACTGCTGTTTACTTTCGGGCTCATACGCGTAAATCCACGATTCATCACCTGTCACGATGTCATAGACCGTATTTTTTGAGCATTTCTTTCGACCAATTGACACGAGCCTTTTTTTGGGCGATTGACAAATTGTGTTGAAACCAACGCGAACAAATTTTTTTAACAGTCAAATGTTTATGCAACATTGAATGTATGCTGGTCCCACTAACGCCTAAGGTTGTCTCAATCTCACGATAGGTCACATGACGATCTTCCAATATCAGTTCGCGCACAGCATCAATGGTTTTCGGAACAACAACTGATTTCGGACGACCTTCACGAAATTCATCTTGGAGTGACCTACGACCACGATTGAATTCACCATACCATCGATAAACACTGGTCCTTGATGGAGCTTCATCGCCAAAAATTGAACTAAGTTCATCCATGCACTGTTGCTGAGTTAATCCACGCCGAAAGTTGTAAAAAATAATCGCACGAAAATGTTGACGATTTAATTCCATTTTTGGGCCGAGATGAATCTTTTAAGTTACTGTAAACAACACAAATAGCGCTCGTATGTCAAAACGTTCTGAGTGCGTATAACCTCAAAAATGTCCAACTTTACGACAGAGCTGTCAATTGCCGGATTGCAACACTAGGGTTGCCAAATCCCGAAACATAAGAGGCAACCCTCGTATAAGTCAAAACAAAACCAGCAGAAAGTGGGTGACGTACCCCCGCCTCGTGTCAACCAGGCTCGCCCATTTCAAACCTCTGGAGTGGACTATGCCGGGCCGGTACCGCTGAAAGCATGGAAAGGGAGGTGCCACAAAATCTCCAAGGCTTACATAGCTATTTGTATATGCTGCTGTAGGAAGTCAGCTCATCTCGAGCTTGGCAGTGAGTATAATACAGCCGCATTCCTGGAAGCATTCAAACGCTTCACTGTACGCCGTGGGATCTGTGAGAACCTCTACATCGACTGTGGAACAAATTTCCAAGGAGCTGCACAAATCATGAAGAAGGAACAAGCACACATATCGAAACAATGGACCGATGACATCGTCAACCAAATCCAAGCCAACGGCACATGATAGCATTTCAATCCTCCTACCGCCGCCTCATTTTGGCGGATTATGGGAATCGGTAATCAAAACCATGATACACTCAAACGAGTGATTGGGCACTGCACTTTGTCATTCGAGGAATACGCAATCATATTAGCCCAAGTAGAGTCCTGTCTTAATTCTCGCCCACTTTGCCCAGTAATTGAAGATCCTGAAGATTCATCCATCCTAACACCGGGACATTTCCTAATTGGCACTGCGCTCAACACCACACCGGAAAGGAACTTGACCCAGACCAACCCCAACTAGTTGGACAGGTGGCAGCCAATACAGAGAAAACAAAAAGATTTCTGGAAAAAAAATGGAAGGCTGAGTATGTCGTTCGTCTCCAACAGCGTCCAAAATGGCTTGCTCCAAGTCTGGAACTGAAAATAGGCAGCTTAGTACTTCTCCCTGATGAACAATCGACGCCTACCCTTTGGCGACTGGGTAGAATCGTAGCAACACATCCAGTAGCTGATGCAAAAATCCGTGTTGTTACAGCAAAGACAGAAACTACAACATTGAAGTGCCCTATAGCCAAACCTTGCCTTCTGCCGATGCTCAATGAATACACATACACTCAACCAAATCTGAATCTATAAAAATAAATATTACCTAATCATAGAATTGAATATAATCAACTAAAATCCAACTCAATCGAACCCATAGGCCATTATTGCCACACGGCATTCACCAAATGTTCTTGTTTTTTTAAATTTGTGACACCTCAACGAGCGGAGTCGCAGGACTACCTCGCGACACACACCGATAGTAAGTTCTAACCGACAATCGGCTTTCAAAGCGGGAAACAATGGAAGATATAACGATGGCTATTATGTTTATCACAAGCACGATACAAAACGTTTAGCCGGATATTCAATATAACGAAGGCTATTATGTTTACCACAAAGACAATACAAACCATTTAGCCGGCTATTTAATAGACGGGGGGGGGGGGGGGGGGTAATATATTTTTAAAACAACCAAAAATAGAAGGACAAAAGAACCAACCGGATACTTATACCTGGATGCTCAAGCGCAACAACGGTGGCAGCACATCCTTACATATGGCACCATTCCCTTCAATGAACATTGCATACTGATCGAACGGAGTTCTAATCTCAACGCATTCCGGGCATAGTGATGTCAACACACAAGTCTCGGAAAATCGACATTCACGACGGCGAACTCTGACCATATCTCTCAGCTAAGGACAATAAGATCGAAACGGGGATAGGGTCCTTTCCAACGAAAGAAACGGCTGCAGTGTGTCTCGGAGTCATGGATGACAGCGCACTCCCATTTCCTTTCGGCGGACCCGCAGGATGTTGCAAAATGCAACATGATTTACGTAAAATTCGAATACATTCGAAACATAAATGAATGGTGCAACATCATCATTCACATAATATTCGATCATGGATTCCCTTATGCGAAGACCATAGGACACGCCTTCGACCAACCTCATTGCCGTCGGGAAATGATTACTCTTGGACTCGGTCAAACTGAAATTAAATTGAAATTCGATGATTTGATGCGAACTGTTTAGACATTGAATTTTTAATGTGCTGAAACATTCGGGTATTGGAATCAGAAATAATACATTTGTAGGAAAACGGGAATTATATTGAGAAAAAAATAACACGAGACGTCAAGAGGATGTCCTTATATCTTACGTTTAAGGTGAACAAGAATTTTACAGGTCTATAATTACTGTTGGCTTGAATATAATATAGTTAACTTTATCCCTCAACTTATGTATTGAATTAAAATGTTAGACGAATTGGTTCGAACGTTTGTTAATATCCAGAAATATTTTAGTTATATATAGTTTTAATGAGTTGTGCGATTGAACAAGAAAAGAACCAATTCGATTTTTTAGGTTTATTTCGGTAACTTAAACGACAAGCGGATCCGAAAAAGAAAAAGAACAAAACAAAAGGAACAGACACGAAATCTTGCAGCGGATATGGCACTACCATTATCGACGACAACGAATTCTTAAATTGTCATATGATACTGTCGTCATAGAGTGCACACACCATGTTTCCAGTAAGGTGTAAACAGGATTTGGCAAGTGAACTTTGAATGAAACCTCAAATTATCCAATAATGGAAAGCAAATAAAACCAAAGCTGTGTAATTAACTTTTCAACACTTGTATTTTAATGAAAGACTTCCGCCTCCCAACGAGTTTCGCTGCTCACACCCTCTTTCACACCATCTTGTGCACGGGAACCACTGTTTTATATGATTTATACCAAATACGGAAACTGAATTCTGGTTTGGGATCAACCCAAGACTAATAAATTGTAGTCTGTTTCGGACGGGTGAAGTACAGAGTGATTTTTATGTTTCGGGTCATTGTTTTTTTATAGCTATTGTAAAAACAAGAAACCTTTGAATTATTTTTTCTCCGTGAAAAATAAAAACTTGTGTCTAGATTACCATTTCCTTATCGTCTCCACCTCTTTTATGCCCGCATTTCTTGTAACAAAAATACCCAACGCGATACTAGCAATTAGACACAAACTATAATTAATCACGTTTTCCTTATTATCAATTCCTACCCAGCAATGGTATTTTTTAATTATCCTAACAGAAGTCGATTAACCGTCACTCCAGAAATTCCCAGCTCAATTTTTCACAGTTAACAGTACCTTATCCATAACGATAAACCAATTGTGTAACAAAATTGTCCTCATTCACAAACCTTTCACAAACTAAGCACTTCTTAATTGTCACGTAGGAAACTCATTTCCAGGACCACATAAAAACCTCAAACCATCTACAGACTCATTTCACGATACCTCACAATCCACATCGTTCGAAAACAATTGAATGTCACCGAATACTATCTTAACCCCAGACAATACTTCCCTCTACTAATAAAGTGGAATTCCTTGGGAAACCTTACACTCATTAGTGGTATTTCTGTCACAAACATTCATTCGCAGTCCTCAGGAATGTTTACAATTTCAATATTCCTCTCCTTAAATTTACTTTTCGAAAATAGAAATTAAACTAAAACACCCGCCAGCCATCCAACCTCTGTGTGGAGGCAATGCGGCCTTATAGGTATAATCAAATAGCCAGAACCTATGAACCCAAGGACCACAAGGATTCAATTGCCCGAGAAGGAGAGAAAAATTGAACGAGGGCGTCGACAAACAATTTTGTCGTTTTGTCTTTATTACAATCGGAGTCAATGAGAGTAGAAAGATTCAATTTGGGCGCACTTCCGGTGGAATAAGGGAAAATAAATTCTCAGAAAAAGCCCCATGGATTTTGTGGACTTTCCATTGCGTAATTTTATTGGTGATGAGTGGTGACAGAGTCATTTATAACACTCTTCGTCGAGTGATGTTTGTAGCGTTGCCTATGACCGTTGGGGAACTTTCACACAGGAAAAAAACAGACAGCAGCAAAATTGACGCCAACAGAAAAGAAAGGGAGTTTAATAAACCTAATTATGTAGAGCTAGAGACCACCATGAAGCCACAGTGATAAGGCGAAGACATTTGTAATCCACTTTGAAAAGATTTGTCTTTTCATTCATTTTGAAGGATTACGCGGGAGCACCATAGAATAGCCCTGATTAAATGGTATGCGAATAAGGAACACAGACAGAAATTTGTTAGATTGAATAAAGCCGTTTATGAGATCCAGCCGCCTGTAAAAATGGGAGTCGGTACTGAAGGAGTAACGGAACGAAACTTGTCTACTTTTAAAGCATTTGAACGTGACCAAAGGTATATTATGAGGCTTTCTTTTGAATTTAAAATACGCATTTATTTTATAAAAAAATGTACAGTTCTTACTTAAGACTAAATGCTAAGTTCTATTTACATTTATTCTTCTTATATTAATTTACGGTGAGAGCGAACATACAGGGTAAAGTCTGTGCTTTAAACCCGGCGAATGCGAGGACGATCCTTGTCCCTGTTTAATCCAAGTTGACATGCAGTCTTCAGGTGACACCCCAATATTACTACTTTGGCACCCGCCAAGTAGTGAACCAATGCATGCAGCGACATCCTGAGAAAGGTTGGCGCAAGGCCAATAACCTTGCCCGAAAAAACAAATTATTATGGAGAATTTAACAAGTGTCGGATAAGGACTGGATACCGATGGAGAGACTTGCTAAAATAGGCCAAGACCGGATACCAATTGTAGTGCCGATGATGATGATGATGATGATGATCATCATCATCATCATTGGCACTACAACCGGAATCCGGTCTTGGCCTTAATTAGTAAGTCTCGAGGTTTGTTAAATTTTCCATATTAATAATTTATTTATGCGGACAAGGTTGATACCCTCCTAGTAACAAATTTCCACGATACCGTGAACGATTACATTCCACGCTCACTGGAGCCATCCCTCACACCATTTATTACTGAATTCACCGAAACCAATAAAGCATCACACCCCGTAGGAATCGACACATTCCTAAGCCTTGAAGAACTATCCGAACTCATTACTTCACGTAACAATAAAAAATCGACTGGCCTAGATGGAATCCCTAACCTCCTATTCAAAAGACTCCACCCAGGCAACTTGCTCCCGATTCTCGTTCTTCTCAACCACATAATAAACGCTTCACATTTCCCTAAAAGTTGGGAAACAGCGGTGATCGTCCCTATTAGCAAATCTGGGCCCTCCAAGTACCCGGATAACTTCCGTCCGATATCGCAGCTAAACTCGCTTAGCAAGATTCTTGAATGTAAAATCTACAATAATCTTCTCTCATTTGCCAGGGATAACTCCCTCATTCAGAACTCTCAATTTGGCTTCCGCTCACAACACTCCACTTGTCATGCTCTCTTAAAACTGACACATGATGTGACGACCCACCTCCAAAACCAATCCCCAACGATATGTGTCTCCCTAGACATAGCTAAAGCATTCGACTGTGTCTGGATCGCAGGACTGTTATACAAATTTCATTCCATGTATGGATTAAACATCCACTCCACAAAACTTCTCGCTTCTTACCTCTCTGATAGAAAGTTCATGGTGAAAATAAACTCAACTCTCTCGACACCTTATAGCATAACAGCAGGAGTTCCTCAAGGATCCATCCTCGGCCCACTACTACACCTTCTTTATACATCAGACGCACCACAGCCACTGTTAGCCAATACAACAATGCTCAACTATGCCGACGACACCTTAATTTATTCAAGCAACAAGCTTGTCAAGGAGGCAAGAAACTGTATTAACAGATATCTCCCAATCCTGTCAGCCTACTTTACCAAGTGGAGAATTCAACTAAATCCAACCAAAACTCAGCTCATAGTTTTTAAAGGCAGAAACGCGAGTTGTACAAACAACACTATTCGCTGCCATAATAAAATCAGAATTAAAATAAATAACGATATAATTAAACCCTCCAAAACCTTAAAGTATCTAGGTATAACCTTTACCAACAATCTGTCATTCTCCGCCCACATTAAAAATACGATTCATAAAGCCACAACCCAACTGAACCTCTGCAGAAAAGTCATGTACAAACCGAATGGTCTCTCTCCCAAAGTCAAATCACTTATCTACAAACAAATAATCAGACCCACTCTCACATATGCATGCCCGATATGGTACCATATCACACCCGCCCAAATGGAGAAGCTACGCATTTTCGAAAGGAAATGCTTCAGACTTATCACTGGCCTCAACCGACATCCTAACTCCCACAAATATTACAACAGTAGTTCGCTCTACTATGCCGCTAATATTGAACGTATAGATCGACGCTTCCTCGAGCTGTCCATCAA
The DNA here is from genome assembly GCA_963931805.1 of Microdon myrmicae. Classification (NCBI taxonomy): domain Eukaryota; kingdom Metazoa; phylum Arthropoda; class Insecta; order Diptera; family Syrphidae; genus Microdon; species Microdon myrmicae. Next base: position 99,482,196 of record OZ007502.1, read on the forward strand.
ATTTATCGAAAATCTTCCCAATAATCCCAATCCGATAATAAATGCGCTCACATCGACTCCGTCAGGCAACCGAACTGCCTACCCTGAACTGTCTCCACACCAGAACCCTCTTCACCTCTGGCAGGTTGGTCAACAACTCCAATGAGATTGTATACCACAATACTGAACTCTCACCTCACCAGTTTAAATATTGTAATATACAACCCTTCTCTAATATCTTGCGTTTCAACGACCAATCGGAAAGTGTTCCCCCAACCCATATCCCCGACTCATAGTACCCACCCTAACCCAAATTCCACCCATCAACTACTATACCTCCCGCCCCACCCTACTCTAACTTATTGTAATAATAATAGATTTAATAATTAGATAAGCTAGGCTAAGCTAAGTTAAGTTAAGTTAAGCAAATTAGTTATAGGTTAAGTAAATAATTATATCCTGGTTTTCTGACCTTTTCCAGGAAGCCCCACCTACTCCTATCTTGTCCACCCATGAAATATATAACTTTATAATAATGTTTGAAAAATGTACTAGCAAGTATGTGTAAACGATTAAAGCTAAGCTAATTATAAGTTATCTGTATTACTTATTGTAACAAATCATTTATGGTCAATAAATACAGAAATGTAAAAAAAAAAAATATTCGGACAAGGTTATTAGCCTTGCGCCGATGATGATGATGATGATGATGATAATATTAACTTACTGTATAAATAAAATTATTATGAAATTATTTTGATTTTGAGGTCTAGGAGACTACTACAGAAGACGCTTCCTGGCATTGTGTTTGCGTACTTAGCTGCGTGGAAACACTCTACCGACTTTGGTACACGCGTGTTTATTTGCTTTTCAACCGCCAGAACTGTTGGTGATATTTAATAATAACTTCCGGTCTCTAAGAAATATGCCCCAGATGGGTGGCAGGCGTTCTTCTTCGGTGGGCAAGACTTCCCCGTCTACGGAAGATCTACACACATGCTAAATCAGCGAAATTCCGGATGCATACTGTATAAGATCATTTATAAAGAATTCGAAGAAAAGAAAGGTGGAAAAAAGCCGCTGACGCACCCTCTCATAGTACAAGGTGTTTGAGTAGCAGATCCGGAAAAGTAAGTCATTGGACGAAATGTTTGCTCTCGCTATATCTTCTCTGATTAGTTTGATCATAAAGTTACCCACACTGTTTATGTTGGCTTCATTATACACAGTCTCACCGTTTAGGGGTGTTTAGGTACAATTTTCCGCCGTGTGATTTGCAACTCATGATAAAACTCTCTTCGCTCGCATTGTTATTTTCAAGACACAAAGACGATGGCTCCTTTTACTTGACAATGGAAATGATGTTTTTTGGGCCTGTGGCGGTTCCGCCAAACCCCACTGTCTACTTACCTGAAGAACCCCCATAACTTCGACCCAACCTTATAAGTTTCGCTAATGCAATCGCATTAGCACCTTAAATGCTTTACGCATCTAGGTTATCTAAGGTATAACCTAAAAGTCCCTGTAAAAGCATTCGTACCATTCATACATCTCTTCGCATACACATCCCCTACAAGAATTCTTTCCATTATATAGGAGCATAAAACCAAAACCTATTCGATACCTTTGGTTGCCAGGCAAATTCCAACCTTCCCACGCCTGCACCCCAATCTCCCCGCAGCAAAAACATTTCCTTCCCAAGGATAATTAATACTTTCAAAGCATTATCTGGAAATGCCTGTAAAGATTTTTTTCTACAAGGGCATTCATACATGTATCAATGCGTCTCTGCATTAGCGACCAAGAACCGAATTCCCAATTAGTGTAGATATTCACACTAGAGTTCGACGCTGGTGTCGCCATAGATGCCATGCACAATTGACCCAGATGGTATACACAACCGCCATTGTGGCTGCTATTTACTCAGCTGACCCTTATTACCGAACGATGCCTTAGGTCGCTTCTTCTTTTGTTCTGCATCCCTTGTCTAGGTTTCTTTTCTCGTTGACCTGCGAACGTTAGTAAACAATCTGATCTCAACGATCGACTTTCCGCACCCCACTACAGGACCTCGCCAGTGAGATCCTCTTTCCTCGTTTTCACCACCAGATGAACACTTTTTTTTCTCCGGGAAACTCACCCCATTAGCGAATCGGCTCTGCACGAGCCGTTTATCACGGAGTCCTTTTTCCATCACCAGACCGAGCCGGTCGGGTCTCCACTACGCTACAGTAGCGCAGCGGGACGCGTAAATACGACGGGCCGCCTTTTAACCATCGAGGGGTGCGATCGGTGCTCACACCCCTGTGAGTCGTGAGTGTGCAAAATAGCAAACGCCAATATCCGCCGTCCTGCCTGTTGAATGTGACATTCAGAACGCATACAGTTAAACGATTTAAATTGCATAAAGTAAAACAACTCCCAATTATGAGCAAAATGTTACTTCATTAATAAATTTGATGTGTAGTCTGATAATGTGTGATACCAACATTAGCGGGGATCTTTAAAGTAGTTTGCATTGCGCCAGCTATTAAAGGAACAAATAAAGTGATGATCTAATTAATAACTTAAATCAGTGCGTTTGACTTTCTTTCCCGGTATACGTCTTGCTCTGCGGTTTGGAACTTTTACTCACCAGGTGAACTATCTTTCAACAGAACTTTGTCTTGGTTAAGCTGGTGGAAGGAAGTGAACCTAGTGCTCGTGTCTTGGCACAATACTTCCTCCCCCACAGGCCGTGTGCCTCAATAAAGGAAATCTATTACATTACCCAATGGTTATTTAATGTTGCTCTTCTTAGAAAGATTGCGGTAAATGAAAACCCAGTGGGCGTGCAGCTTAAACGAGAATCGTAAAATCTTGGGTTTTTGCTGGCGTTTCTTACGTTTTACGGTGGGACGTTATAGCGTTTAGCAGTGATAGTGAAGAAAGTGATTCGAACACATGCTGCGGAGAGTAAAAAAAAAGCTATAACTAAAACACCACACATGCACATGAGACTATAATTGCTCTGGTATACCGTTCTAACGAATTGTTTTCTGAGTCTGTGGGGAGGAAGTAATGTGCCTAACACGGACACTAGGTTCACTTCCTCCTCCATCATAAATTGTTCTCGCGAACACTGCTCACATTGCAAGGGGGAAGAAAACGATGGTTGACCTTCGTTACCGAGCGGACACAACACAGAAACAAAAACACTCTGGCGATGCTATTTATGCTTAAACTTTTTTTATTGTGAATGATCCTTACTTATACTTATTACTAGTGCTGGCTGATTTTAATAGATTCTTAGACATTCCACACACGAACTGCGGCACAAACGTTTTAACCCACCGTACCGGCGCCGATACGGTGGATGACGAGCGACCCGACCGCTCTAAAGATTGAATTACGACTTGACGATATCTTGCTCGTTCAGAGCTCACTCGCTCATCGTGATCATGGTGGTATGTGTGCCTAAAACAAAGAAAGACATAAAGTGCATTCCTAGGATACGATTTCGGTAAAGCAAATACAACCGAAATCGTCGGATGCATGTGCGTAGCGGCTAAACAAAGAGACAACGATGCGATGCGGGAATGTGCTAATTAGTTTTAGCTAGGTTACTGGGAAATGGTGTTTATGGCATCGCTAGTAAGGGTACGTATTGAATGACCATTTGCATTGTTTATGCTTGGATTTCAATTGATGCCAAGGGACGCGGAATGCGTATTTGCTTTGGGTTGCACATTGTGCGAGTTAGGGAATTTTATTGCTGGGAGAAAAACTTCGCCAGCCAATGTATACATAAAGAAATTTATCGTATACATGAATGAAGGTGGGAATAGGCGACGCCATGATAATTATCTCTGGCTGGAATGGTTACACGATATGTGAACCGGGGTTTTTCTTTTCAGGATAATTTATGATAAGGAAAGTAAGAACTCTTGCAGGGGATTTGTAAGCGAAGGAATGCTTGAAAAGGTAAGAATTCTTTTGCAGGTACTTTTGGGTTATAATAAATGGATCTATTTGATGCGTGAAGCATTTAAGATGCTAATGCGAATTGCATTTGCGAAAGCTTATGCAGACTGGGTTGTGGTTATGGGGGTTTTTTTCAGGAAGGCGAGTCGTGGGATCTGGCGGGACCGCCACAAGTCTCTTTTATGCCGTGTTCTTCACAATGGTTTGTGTTTTCGTGTGTATCTATTGGAAATGCCACAAGTTGATTAACAGATTCGGTATGTTGGCGGAACGGTCCCCTATGTCTGGTGTTGGTTGATTATATACATAATTTTAATTAGTTCTTTCTAAATGACAATGTACTCAAAATAGAAAATTGTCGTGTTGGATTAAGTTTATGATGTTGTTCAATATTCCTAAACTACCAACTTCATTCTGGTTTTCTATATGAACAAACATAATCTATATACAGCTGTGGCGAACTAATTAAGAACGATACTAGAAATGTTGTTTACAATAATTTTTTATTAAAATTTTTTGCTATAAACAGTTTGTAAAATGTTTTTTATGTATGTATTTTAGTATATTAATTAAAATATAAATAATATTTACAAAAAAATAACAAAAAAAAACATAAAATTACATTCAAAAGTTTTTGTAAAACAAAATTAGCTGGCGATCTAGTTAAGGAAGTATTCTGGTCTAGAAATTTGAAAAAATAATTTTTTTTTTTCATATTTTCAAAGCTTAACCCTCTAAGAATATGTCTTTAAGAGGATTTTAGAAAATTCAAATCATTTTCGGAGGTATGGCTGTTTTGCTGACGCGCCGTCTAAACCCGCTCGGCCGGAACGAAACGATCAAAAGGCATTAGGGACTTTCTGTCAACCTGCGACCCTATTTCCTCGTAAAACCTTTATATATATTGAAATACAATAACCGAAGGTAACGTTTATGTATTATTAAATTATCTTTTATATTTAGTGTGAGCTTACATCCAGTTGCGAACAGTTGAATTCTAACCTTCAAGCCAAGTGAACACATGTGCTGTGAGTAAAATAAAAATATTTCAAGTGATTTCAAGTGAAATGGATCGAAAATCTTCAGCGAAAAGGATTACCCGTCCGAATCGAAGTAAAAAAAGGCGATTTCACGGTAATAGATTCACGGTAGAGGAAGACACCAGCTTTACGGGTGTATTGGCAGCAAAATTGAGCAAATCGGAGGAGTTATTGACTCGATGTTAAGGCTCAGAAACTCAAAATAATAATGAGTCTCTAAACTTTTTGATTTGGACTTTCGCGCCGAAACATATTCATTCCGGAACTCACGTCATTGAAATTGCTACGTTTATTGCTGTTTGCATATTCAGTGAAGGCTACATTCCTCTTTTAAAAATAATGATGCATATGGGAGTCAAAATTGGTCCAGAAGCTTATTCATTCGCTGGGAAACGAGACAATGCCCGGATTGACCGCTCAGAGATACGAGCGTCTAACGCATCAAAGGAGGCCAGAACTGCCCGGTTGGAAGAGAGAAGCGCGAAAGATGCTTATTTCGAAATCGAGGAAGGTCCAATGTATGCAGCAGGAATGGCAGATTGAATAGACGTAAGCCTAAAATATGATTTCATGACTTAGACCGCGAGAAACTTTACGTGAAACTTTAAACGCGTTTTTCTCGAAACTTTCTTTTTTAAAACAATACCCATGATTTTTCAAGTTCTACTGAAACGATTTACTTCAAATTTAGTATATGTCTTCTTTGTAGGCTTTTCTATTGCATGAACTATCCTTATCTCGAAATTTCAATGTTAACTATATTTTGAAAATTCAAGCAGTCGCCATTTTGTAAAAAAAAAAATTTTTTCAACTTTTTTTAGTTCCAACGATAGAGGCATTTCTGTAAATTAATAATCTTTTTTTTCAGATTGCTAGGAGGGTTGAATCGTGGGTATGGTCGCGTGAGTTATTTTGTGCTGTTCCTGGAGAAAATATGTCAAACGAAAAGACCTTTGTCTTTGTTTATTTAGAAACTATGTTTCCTTTTATTATTTTCCTCCTCTGAGCAGCTCGTGTATTCGAGTCCGTAGTCAGACAGGATCTCTTGTGTTACATTTCGAACTTAACTCCATTTATATATTTCGAATCTATTAATATCTTAAGTCTATTAGGTAAAACAGGTTTTGAAGTACCTGTGTTTCTATGTTTTGATTGTTACCTATCTTCTATTTTAGGGGTGTTAACTCCCCCCCTGCTTAAAGCTACAATGTCCTCATTGTTCAATTTTTGTAGTTTTATTAGCTTTTATTAAAAAGTTTCTGGGACTTGGCATTTATTTTTGTTAATTTGTATTCGTTGTATCTCTTACATTCTTTGTTGATTACAATTATGGTAATTACGCATGATAATAATATGCCTATAATTATAAATGTAGTGAGGATTGGTTTTTTCTCCATATTGTTCTTAAAGTGTCTAGGTTTCTAAATGTGTTATCGGAGTTCGAGTATAATACGAGGGTTGCCTTTTATATTTCGGGATTAGAGAACAAAAACAAATATTGATCATCGAAAATCACTTTATTGTTTTTCAAAATATTCCCCATGAAGATCTATACACTTTTGCATGCGTTTGAACCAATTGTCGAAGAACTTTTGCCACTCTGATTGAGGTATCTCCAACACATGCATTCTGAATGCAGCAACCGCTTCTTCAGGTGTCGAAAAACGTTGACCTCTCAGTTTGTTTTTTACGTACGGGAATAAAAAGAAGTCATTCGGTGCCAAGTCAGGACTATACGGCGGATGACCCATCAAATCGATGTTTTGGGTGCTCAAAAATGCTGTTGTCGCAGCCGATGTGTGAGAGCTCGCATTGTCGTGGTGAAGAGTGATCCGTCTTCGGCGGTTGGTTTTCCTGATTTCTTGGAAGACAACTGGCAAACAAATGGTTGTGTACCACTCAGAATTGACTGTTCTGCGTTGTTCTAGTGGTACGGTTGCGACATGTCCAGTTTTTCCGAAAAAACAGGCGACCATTTGCTTGGAAGTGCTTCGTGCGCGAACAACTTTTGTTGGATTTGGCTCATCTTGAAACACCCAGACAGTCGACTGCTGTTTACTTTCGGGCTCATACGCGTAAATCCACTATTCATCACCTGTCACGATGTCATAGACGTGTTTCGAAGCACGGCGACCGTATTTTTTGAGCATTTCTTTCGACCAATTGACACGAGCCTTTTTTTGGGCGATTGACAAATTGTGTAGGATCCAACGCGAACAAATTTTTTTGACAGTCAAATGTTTATGCAATGTTGTTGGTCCCACTAACGCCTAAGGTTGTCTCAATCTCACGATAGGTTACATGACGATGTTCTAATATCAGTTCGCGCACAGCATAATTAAAACTTAATTAGTGTTAGAGCGTATACGATCTTTATGTATTTCCGCGCCTCCATCTGTGATTACGAGGGTGCCTTGATCTTTTTTGACTATTTGTTTCGTGTAACGTGTGGTTTCTTTACCGCGACGGTTCTTTTTTACGTATATTACTTCTCCCGGCGTATATGTTTTTTCTTTACGATTCTTATTTTGGTACTTATTTTGTTTGTCTTGTGCGTTTTATAGTTCTGTTTGGACGTCTTTTTTATGATGCCGAAAAATAGGTTGATAGGTCTTTGGCGGAAGTTTATTACGTATTCTCGATGATACTGGGGTGTTCCGCCGAACACTACTCCCAAAACAACGAAACAAACGAACGGAGCGAAAACAATGTCAAATAAAACTCCGGGAATGTTTTGTTTTGTTTTATATTCGTTCTCTTTTTTATTTTAACGCTTCACTACACCGCACGTGCGATCACACTCGACCTCACTTCACTTTTTTTTCTTCGAAAATTCCTACTCTGATCTTCAAAAAACTCGAAACTACCCTCCTAGTCCTCTGCCGATCGAAATCTAACTGACTATCTCCATCCGAAACCCAAAACCTGATACAGATCGTATCTACGTCTCCAGAAGAAATCTTTCATTTCATCCGCTAACAGAATTTTCCACAGTATCTGTTAGCGGCATGTTATTAATGCCCATGGGAAATTTAGGTGCCTGAAAAGGAGAAAGTCCCTCGACGCATACATCCTTATATCATCATCACCATCCGTGGTGGTGATCGAAGTTCGGATCGACGCCTGTCGATTGTGTGCCGCCTCTATTTGCATAAAACATCTGGCGCGCACAACGGAGATGATTGTTCGGGCGTACAGCCCGTGGCTGTTTGCCTTTGTAAACACAACCGAATTCCATTAGATCCTTCTAATGGGTGTGAAATTTTTAGAAAGGAATCGTGGGACCGGAGTATTTCCTTTGTTGGCGTTGGACTTGTAAATCTTCCGAATTATCTTGTTGCGATAATTACGGTTGTTTACAATTTTGGCCGCGGATAGGCGATATGCTTTCTTGCGTTTAGCTGCCAGCGTATGCATCCGTTGTTATTTATTTACCAAAAATGTAATTCCTGGTAAACATCGTGCAGATGCTTTGGATGGAAGATTTATGGCCTGTAATCTGGAATTGTTTTTGCATACTATGGATGGATGCGTTGACTCGATGCTGAAAGTTTTTGAACGTTAAGTTCCTTGTTTTTTTGATGTCGGGTTCAACATTGTTTCAGCTTCCTATGCCCTTGTTACAGGCCTGATTAAGAGCTTTGGGGACACGTGTCTGTGGGCACGTGTACTGGATAAGGTAAGTAAGTTCCTTGAAGGTTTAGAACCTTACCTGGGCGGAATTGTGCGTTCGTAGGACGCTACAGGTCTCTGGCCCGTTGCCGAATGCACTGTGCAGTTGTATTGTTTCACCGCGTTGAATATTTCGTCGGTGACCGTGCTCGTCTTTTCAACCGCCAACATCTACAGATTTCTAAAAGTGTAGAATGGGCACGTTCTATGTTTGCATTTGTTGTTGAGTGTGCTACTGGTGCAAATGAGTGCGTTATTCCTCTTTGTTTTAGAAGGAATTCTGTCTTGGTTCCTTTAAATATGGGGGCGTTATCAGTCATTAAACTTTCTGCTAGTGGGAATACTTGTGATATGATTTCGTCGATGACTATGGTAGTTCCTATTTCATTTGGGACATTGTGTATATATAGATATTTGCTGTATGTGTCTATTGTTGTGATGTATGTTTTCTTTTGTAGATAAAATGTGTCCATTTGAATATGTTTTCCTGCGTTTGTAGGTATAGGTGTTTTTTTTTTTTTTCGGTTTCGGTAGGAAGGTGGAAATCTTCAAAAGATACCTCTAGACCGATCCAGGGGCATGCCGGGTTTTTACCGACTAAACCACCTCCCGCCAGGCTCATATTCCCGTTGATCCCCACGGAACTTTCTTTTAGATATTCCATCGCGGGGCGGGACGGAGTTTACCTGTTACTCCGCTCGTCACGTCGCAACTGCTGCATCATTTCACAGAGAATACCACTGGTTACGGACCATGCCTGTTTTGAACTCAGCATGTATTCTATTACTCCAGCCGGAGTAACTGTCCGTCACGTGTGTCTCTCCAAAATCGTTCGTGCGGTCTCGAATCTTACGCACTCTGTGAGTACGTGTTCCGCATTCTCTATTTTGCCTTCGCAATACAAGCAGTATGGGTTATTCACATGCTTATACTTGTGCATCCATGTCCTGATATTAGCTGAGTCAAGTAGTACTTCAGCTCGCCATGTTTTCTTTTCACCCATGTTTCTATATGAGGTATCATGGCGTGGGTCCATCTTCCCTTGGTGGAAGAATCCCACCTTCGTTGCCATTCTCTTAGGCTTGAGAGCTCTAATTGTGTCCGCATTCTCCAACGATTCTCTTGGGAGACCTTATGCCAAGCAGCGTTTTCTTTAGCTGCAATGTCAAGTGGTGTCCTCCCGGCCAGAACATTTATGGCATCTTCGGATACCGTTCGAAATGCACAACATACTCTTAGTGATGCTAGTCTATGCGCTGAGTACACTCCCCTCATGTATGACTTATACTGCGCGGCTCCTGCCCATATGTGAGCTGCATACATTATAGTGGAGGTGTTGACACTGGTTATGAGTGTAGGTATAGGTGTGGGTTTGATGATTTGTTTCGTGGGATGTCTGTCGTAATTGCATGTGTGGCATATTTCGCAGTCTTTTCCTTCTTTTTTACACATTTGCCTAAAGTTAGGCCAAAAGTATTTGTCGGCTATTTCGATGGCGTTATTTCTGTGGCTGCGGTGAGCTCTTCGGTGAACTTCTTGAATTATTTTAAATTGTTCATCGTCGTCTATAATGTCTGTGACCGCGTTAGGGGCGTGAACTATCTTTTTGCACTCTAAATTTGATTCTAAGTCACAGTGTATTGCGTTAGTGTGATTTGGGTTTATGACTTTTTTTATGGTGTTAATAAGTTCAGATAAATCGCTAATTTTAATATGTGATCTCCTGATCATACGGGGCAAAGTCTCTGATTGCTTTCAACCCGGCGAAGGCCAGGACGATCCTTGTCCCTGTTTAATCCAAGTTGACATGCAGTCTTCACGTGACACCCCTGGATAGCTACTTTGACACCCGCCAAGTAGTGAGCCAATGCATGCAGCGACATCCTGAGAAAGGTTGGCGCAAGGCTAATAACCAGGCCCGTAAAAATGAATTATTATGGCAAATTGAACAAGCCTCGGATATGGACCGGATACACGACGACGACCACGGAAACGAAAACGGCTAAATGATTTAAGGATTTTTTAATGGAACATACGCTCACTATACAGAGCTCGAGCTGCACAGCAGCTAGCCGATGCCGTGTCCGAATATAAGGCTGACATAACGGCATTACAAGAAATAAGATGGACGCGGAGTGGTGTTTTTCAAAGAAAAGAGTAAGACATTTATTACAGCTGTCACACAAAACACCATGTGCTCGGGGTAGGCTTTCTAGTCAGCCAAAAACTGAAGCCTGCCATCATCGGCTTTAATGCAATAAATGAAAGGCACTCTTCGCGTGCGAGGCAAATTTAAGAACATAAGCCTCATAAACGTTCACGGACCTACAGAGGAGTCCCCTGACGACGAAAAAGAAGAATACTATGAGAACGTCGAACGGGCCCTCAATGCCTGCCCAAGATACGATGTGAAAATCGTTCTTGGGGATTTGAATACGAAAATAGGTCGGGAGCCGGTTTTCAGGCACTACGCAGGTTCCCATAGTTTGCATGAGAACACTAATGACAATGGACTACGAGTCATCGAATTGGCAGCATCGAAAAACTTGGTCGTTGCGAGTACCAGGTTTCCGCGTAAAGATATTCACAAAGCCACCCGGGTATCACCTGATGGAGCCACTCGCAACCAAATTGACCACGTGTTGATAGATCGCCGCCACTCTTCGAGCCTGATGACGGTACGAACGTACCGAGGTGCCGACGTCGACCCGGATCACTATCTTGTTGGTACAGTTTTCCGAGCGCGGAGTGCCTTACGGAGACGTATTGCATCCACGGACCAGGTTCGAATCAACACGGCTGCCTTACGCAATGAGAACACCAGCAACACCTTTGGTCATGCGTTAAGACTCGCCCTCGAAGAGCTCGACGGAGGGAGAGTAAGTCCTGGGGCCAGAATGCCGGGCGTAGGAGAGAAATGGACACGCCTTAAGAATACCGTCATTAGTACTGCCAACTCCATCTTAGGCAGTAGTCGTAGAGATCGGAACGACTGGTTTGATGATGAGTGCAAACTAGCAACTGAACGTAAGAATGCTGCATACCGGGCAATGCAGCAGTCTCATAGGACGCGGGTGCGCGAGGATAACTAGAAAGAGCTCAGAAGATCTGAAAAAAGACTTCACAGAAAAAAGAAAAGTGCCTGGGAAAAAAACCGTGTCTGTGAAATAGAGAAAAGTAGAGAGCGAGGACCGCGCCAGGCGCGGAAGTTCTACCAAATAATCCGCAGTATGATGCGGTACACACCACGCTGCACTAACTCCAAGGATAAAGAAGGTAATCTGATCGCCGATCCTGAAGGCATTCTGGAGCGATGGGAAGTGCACTTCAATGAATTGCTAAATGGTCAGCTCACAGAAGAATTGGAGCCTCCACCAATGCAAGATCAAGACCAAATGCTGCCGTCACCAAGCATTGAGGAAACACTAAAAGCCATTAGACAGCTAAAATCAAATAAAGCCCCTGGAGTTGATGGCATACCAGCTGAGCTGATCAAACAAGGAGGGACAGCGTTACATCACGCAATTCACGAGATCGTGGTGCACGTATGGGAGCAAGAGGAGATGCCGGAAGATTGGCGTCGTGGTATAATTTGCTCCATACATAAGAAAGGAGATATCACACTGTGCAGCAACTATAGGGGTATAACATTGCTGAGTACCGCCTATAAGATACTCTCCACTATCCTACAAGACCGGATATCCCCATACGCTAAAGCCATCATTGGTCAATATCAGTTTGGCTTCATCCCAGGCAAATCAGCGATTGATCAGATATTCACCCTTAGGCAGACGATGGAAAAATGTCTGGAATTTAAAATTCCGCTATATCATCTGTTTATAGACTTCAAGGCCGCCTACGACAGCATAGCCAGGGTAGAACTATATAATGCCATGAGAGAATTCGGCATTCCAAATAAATTGATACGACTTTGTAGGTTGACCATGACCAACGTAACTAGTCAAGTAAAAGTAGCGGGATTGCTGTCCAAACCAATAAACATCTATAATGGACTCCGACAAGGGGACGGTCTGGCCTGCCTCCTCTTCAACCTGGCGTTGGAGAAAGCAATCCGTGACTCTGGCGTTACAACAAGAGGGACTATTGTCACCAAGTCCAGCCAGATACTTGCCTACGCAGATGACATCGACATCATCGGTAGAACCGAATCGGCGGTACAGGAATCTTTCACCCAGATCGAGCAAGCGGCACAAAAACTGGGACTGCACATTAATGAGGGAAAAACCAAATACATGGTGGCAACTTCTGCGAAGAGAAGACCTAACGTTGGTCAAACTATCAGGGTAGTGGAGCACGAATTTGAAGTAGTGCAATCCTTTAACTACCTTGGGTCAATAGTATCAGCCGATAACAATATGGAAGAAGAAATACGCGAACGGCTGATTAAATCCAACAAAGCCTACTATGGTCTATCAAGGCTCTTTAAATCCCGAAATTTATCCAGAACATCCAAGCTACTACTGTACAAGACCATGGTCTTACCAGTACTCGTGTATGGATCCGAGACCTGGGTGCTTAATAAAAGGCACTCTGAACCCTTGGCCGCGTTCGAGAGAAAGGTCTTAAGGAGAATTTTTGGCCCCGTATGTGAGGGAGGACGATTCCGGAGACGCTACAACCATGAGTTGTACGCAATCTACCTTGAAGCTCATATTGTAAAAAAAATCAAGCTCGGTAGACTCCGGTGGGCGGGACACCTAGTTCGAATGAGCGAAGAGGAGCCTGCCCGGAAAGTCCTTTGTGGCAGGATGTATGGAAGGAGACAGCGCGGCAGACTTTGTCTGCGATGGAGGGATGGCGTAGACCAGGACGCCCAGAGCCTGGGAGTGCTAAACTGGATGACATCGGCTCGAAATCGGGACCGGTGGAGAGATTTGTTAAATAAGGCTAAGACCGGATCCCGGTTGTAGTGCCGATGATGATGATGATCTCCTATATCCGTCAAATATATTTTTACTCTCTGTCTTATCTTCATTCGAGAATTCAATGTATATTTGGTTTTTGAAATGATTTACTGGTTTAGATGTACTTTTTATTTTATAAGTTGGGGAGCTGTCTACGGAGTGAATAGAGGACGTGTTAGAGTTATTGAGTTGCTGCCTGCTGAGTGCGTCTACAATGACATTCTCCTTGCCAGGTTTGTAAATTATCTTAGCTCCATATTCCACGATTCTATTTTTCCACCTTTTGATTTTTGTGTTTGTATTTTTGTCCGAGACGGCATAAATTAAAAATTGGTGATCTGTGTATATTGTCAAATCCGATACGCCTTGTATATAAAGTCTGAGTTTGGTCAGAGCGTATATTATTGCCAACAGTTCCTTCTCGTTAGTTGCATAGTTTTGTTCCATTTCGCTAAGGGATCTCGACACGAAAGTAATAGGTTTTCCTCCCTGTGACAAAACTGCACCAATTGCGATATTAGAAGCATCAGTGGTCAATTCGAAGGGTTCTGAGTAGTCAGGTTGGGATAATTCCAGACATTCCTCTAAATGTTGTTTTAGTTCCGTAAAGGTATTTTCTTACTTCTTCATTAAGATTGAGTTTGTAGTTAGAGCTTGTTTTTTGCGATATCATTTGATCTCTTTTGAGTAAGTTTGTAACTCTTCACAAATTTTCTGTAATATCCGACTAGGCCGAGGAAACTCCGTAAATGCTTCAAGTTTGTTGGTTCGGGATATTTTCTTATACTTTCAATTTTCTCGGGGTCGGTCTTTATTGATTTATGGCTGATAATATAGCCCAAGAATTTTACGTAAGGCTTGAAAAAGAGGGATTTCTCTTCAGATATTGTTAAATTCGCGTTATATAATGTATCAAAAATTTGTCGAAGATGGTTCATATGTTCATCTTTGTTTTTAGAAAATACGATGATATCGTCGAAATATACGTAGCAACATTTTGTGACAAATGGTCGTAAAATATCATCCACGTAGCGTTGAAAGATCGCGGGTGCATTCCTTAACCCTAATGCTAACCTATTATATTCATAGAGATCGCCATTTACGGCGAATGCTGTTTTTTCCCCGTCCTTCTTATCTATTAGGATTTGGTGAAAACCGGACTCTAAATCGATCGTTGAGAATACTTTAGCCTCACCTAGATTTTGTATAGTGTGGGTCATGTTAGGCATTAGGTACCTGTCGTTAATTGTTTGTTCGTTTAGTTTTTTGTAATCATTTACCAATCTACGTTTTGGTGTACCATCCTCATTAACTCCCTTTTTCGAAACTACCCAGATCGGTGAGCAATACGGGGATCTGATTGGGCGAATGATGTCCCGCCTTAGCAGTTCTTCTATTTCTTTATTCACAAAGCCTTGGTCGGCAATACGATATGGATATTGTTTTGTCCAAATTGGTTCTTCGGCTTTGGTTCTTATGGTTGCTACTATATTAGTGGTGTAAGGAAGGTTCTTGTCTACTCGTCTATTCCTATTCATCAATGTATTTATTTCTTGCCTGAATTCTTGTCCTTCAATCGTATAGTTAAGTTTTTGATTCGTGTTAGCTTCTCCTGATGTTTTTAATATCATTGTATTGAAGTTTATTTCTGCATTTAATTCCCGTAATCCTTCTAAACCAGTGATACTCAACCTTTTTTGACTCCGGGCCACATACATATATTTGTAAAGCTTCGCGGGCCGCAAGTGATACCTTGGCAAATCAAAACCCGCGTCAAGCGGGGGGGGGGGGGGGGGTTGTCGTGTAATAGTATATATCACTTCTATCAGCATACGGTTCATTAAATATTAAAATAGTGATAAAAGTAAAACTCAAAAGTAACATGTATCGTTTATTACAAAATTAGTGTCATATTCGACATTGTGATAAATTTTCAACAAATTTAGACAAATCGGGCTTATAATTGCTGCATGCTACCCTCAATGCGTCATCAAGGTGAGAATCAGTAAGTCGATTCCTGTATACGTTTTTTGCATATTTCATTTTGGAATATGATGATTCACAAATATATGTTGATGCAAACAATGTGAGGAGCAGGAAGGCACAATTTTTTACAGTCTTGTATTTTTCTGGAACTAATTTCCAAAAATGGATGTACTCCTTTCCTTCTCTTTTTTCTTCAAAAATAGCTTTCAGATTAGTATCGTTCTTCAATTCAATAAATTCGTCAGAAAGCCCTGCATAATTTTATCTCAATGCAGCTAAATTTGTTATAGTGGCTGTTTCTAGGTGCCAGGGATTTTCTATGAGTAACAAACAATTCTTGATACAACGTAAGTCCTGAAATCTGGTCTTAGATTCCTTAGCCAAGGCAGCTAAATAATTTAAAAATATCGTGTAGTTTTCTTCAGAAACATGTATACCTTCTTGATTAGCTTTTATTATAGTTGGAAAGTTATGGAATACCTGATTCTCTATTTCTTCGTGGTAGATGTTTAGTTTCTCTTCAAAAGCAAATACTTTATTCGCCATCTGCGTAATGATTTTATTTTCGCCTTGTAAGCCACGATTGAGTTCATTAAGTTTTTCTGCGATATCACACAGAAAAGCCAAAAGACACCACCATCCATCATTGTCAAGTTCGATGTAAATTTTATTATTTTGCTGTAAAAACAAAATAATTTCATGCCTCAAAGAATAAAACCGTTCCAGAACTTTTCCTCGGCTTAGCCACCTCACCGAGGTATGTAAAAGGACGTCACTATAGTTACTGTTCAATTCTTCCAAAAGACTTTTAAATTTCCTGTGGTTCAGTTCTTGTGCTCTAATATAATTAACTATACTTATTACAGTCTTCATTGCGGCGTCTATTTCGGCAATGGATATACGTGCTGCTAAGTTCTCTTGGTGAATGATACAGTGGAAAGATAAGAGATTTGTTAAATTATATTTCTTTTTCAATAAAGTAATAAATCCTTTTTCAGATCCGATCATTGAAGGACATCCATCTGTGCATACACAAACCAATTTTTTAATATCAATATCATTGTTTTCCAAAAATGTACTGATAGTATTGAGATAGTCCGTCCCTCTGGTTTGATTTTTCATAGGAAGAAATTTCAAAAAAATCTTCATGAACTGAAAATTCATTTTGTCCGGTACAATATCTAACAAAAACGGAACATTGTGATGTTGCTGAAATATCGGTGCTAGAATCAAAAGCCAAACTAAAATATTTGCATTTCTTCATATCTTCTATGATGCGATTAAATATGTGTTTAGCAATATCTTCAATGCGTCTAGCAAAGGTAGAATCAGAGAGCTGGATACTTTTGATCTGAGTTATTATTTGACTTTTATTGCTAAATTTATCAAATAATATGTTGGAAGCACTGAGGAAACATTCTTTCACAACCTCTGCGTCAGTAAATGGTTTCATATGTTTACCAAGTATGTAACAAATTTCATACGACGCTCTTGTCACCGCTGCGTCATGTGATACCGCCATTGATATGATATTTTGTTGATGTTGTAAAGACTTCTTGAAGAATGTTAACTTTTCACGTCTTATTAAGGAGCCACGAGGAAAAGTTACATTAAATGTTTTGTGCCTTGTGGTATAATGACGAAGAATATTATATTTTTTTAAAATAACACTCTCACGACAGATCAAACATGTGGTCGAACCATGTTTATTTGCAACAACGAAATATTCTTCTTCCCAATTGTCTTGGAACACTCTCTTTTCGTCAGATATTTTTCGTTTACATTTCGAAGACACTCCCGCCATTATGGGTAATTAAATTATAACAATACAATATTATATAAGACAGCAAAAAATGCTATTGTATCCGTGTTCCGCGTAATGTTTACTTGAAATAAAGCCACAACACTGGAGCTGTCAAACATTTATGTGTTGCCACAAGAAAAATTATTTGCGCGCATACTTGTCTGTCAAATGTTTGTTTTTTGGGAATAAATCTAGCGTGTGCAATAGCTACACTCTATACCAGATCTGATATTGACACGACAACGGTGGGTGGTTTGGTATATTTATGCGACAAAGACAATCCTCTTCGGGTGTCACTATCTGCACGTCAAAGTCAAAATTAATCTCAAGATATAGGAAATATAGAATGCCTGATTTTGTAAACCATGAATGTCTTTAGGGCCGCACAAAAAAGCTCGGCGGGCCGCAGGTTGAGTATGGCTGTTCTAAACCGATTAAGAGGTCGAACTCCCTTAATTCTTGTAATTCGAAAAACTGTAATTTTTTTCCTAGTATATGTATATATCTTTTGTTTTCTATGAGAGTACTCCCATGGATTGTTTTTGACTGAATTGGCAAAATTTTAATTGAACTGCTTAAATCTATATTTTTTTTACAATAATTTTTGGTTGCTCCCGAGTCTATTAAAATGTTATATGTTTTGTTATTTTCACAATTTTTTAATTCTAACCTAGGTAAACTTAGGCTAAACAAAGATTCTTTAGTAGTATTAGTTTCACTTACGTTATTTTTCAGGGAATCGATTGTTGACTCCTGTTCCACGTTGTTCATTCGTTGGGGCTGTTCTTGTTGGGGTTGATTCCTGAATAAGTTTGGTTGCCTTAATGTGCTGTGTATGGACCTATCTACTTCCATCGGCTCTGGTTTGGGGAAATTTGTGTTCTGTAGATTCTGTCTGTATGAGCCGAAATATTGGCGTGAGTTCCTTTGGGATTGTTGCCTGTTGTAACCTCTTGGATCTTGTTGGTATTCCTTGAATTGGTATCGTCTATCATGGCATGTATTGTCGTACTGTTGTCGTCTCTCTTGGTGTTGTCTATTTTCGGGTTGAAATTGTCTGTCCTGGTACTGTTGTCTAGTTCCGTACTCAGGTCGTCTATCCTGGTGTTGTTGTTGTCTGTATGTATGTATGTGGGGTTCCATTGTCGTACTCGTAGATTTGGGGCTACATTATTGTATCGCGAGTCGTGATGTACTGTGAGAGCTATTCCGTATGCTTCTGGTAATGAGTTGCATTTATGTGCGTATAATGTTTGCCTGGCTGTTCCGTTATTTAGGCCATTTGAAAAAATTCTCACAGCTTCTTGTTCGGCTTCTCTTAGAAATGCTTTCCTGGTGTCTTCGTTTCGATGCCGTGTTTGGATTTTTGCGATGATCAGGTTTTGGGCTCTGTTTACTTCGTCGTAGTATTGAGTTAAATCTTTGCCTCCCTGTTTTATTTGTGTCATCTCTGCTTTCAGTACATACATATGAAGTCTAGGCGATCCAGGATTGCGTCGAAGTTAAATTTGGTGTTGGTGTTTACTAGGGCTAATGCCGCTTCACCTACAATCTTATTTCTGATTATTAACAGGCCTTCGCAGTACTTCGTGTGTTCTTTGTGAGCCTCACATGCCTCCATTAGTGTCGTTGCTGCTTTCCCCCAAGTGGTGTATTCACCTTCTGTTCCACTGAACCTTGGTAAAGATTTAAATGCGTCCAGGTTGATGTCTTCCGGACGGCCGTACTTGAACTCTAAGTCTTGCTGTTCCTCCAAATTTGTTGTTATTGCGGGTTGTAGTTTGTTAATTTCCAGTGTCTGCTGGTTCATTAAATTAGCCATCATTTGAATTTGTTGTTTCATGACGGTTAGTTCTGCCTTCATTGCGATGTTGTCTGCCTCCATGTTTTGCATCTCTTCGGTTTCTGAGTCGCTGGATACTTTACCTGTGGGTTTTCTTAAGGGATTAATTTTTGACTTACCCCGTTTTATTTTCATCTGCTCTTTATCTTCCTGGTTTGATTTCTCTATTATTCTTTTCACTGAATGATTTTTTTGTCGTCTCTGGGCTTGATTTCTCTATTATTTTTTTACTGAATGATTTTTTTTTTTTTTGTTATCGCGTCCCCTTCGCTGGACGTTGTTCCTTTGGAAGAATTCCTTGCACCGAGTCCTTCCTGAACGATGGAGTATTTCTATGGATACTCTTTGGTTTTTTTAAACACTCCACAGTGTTGGTCCGTTACCCTAATCGAATTTTGTAGGAAAAAAAACGAATGGCAGGATCGCCAGTTATTTTGTGCTGTTCCTGGAGAAAATATTTTCAAACGAAAAGACCTTTGTCTTTGTTTATTTAGAAACTATGTTTCCTTTTATTATTTTCCTCCTCTGAGCATCTCGTGTATTCGAGTCCGTAGAGACAGGATCTCTTGTGTTACATTTCGAACTTAACTCCATTTATATATTTCGAATCTATTAATATCTTAAATCTATTAGGTAAAACAGGTTTTGAAGTACCTGTGTTTCTATGGTTTGATTGTTACCTATCTTATATTTTAGTGGTGTTAACTCGTGCCAACTTTTTGAGATCCTCCACTTCATCAGCTGCTAACTTTTTGATTTTTAATTTTTTACTTTCAATTTTTTACTGTATTCTTGAAATATTAATAAACATCCTATAAAAAGATGAATAGAAAAAATATTGATTGCTTTTTTTTACAGCACCTCAAAAATTGCGTTAAATTCGTGCGTCTAGACCTGAATACCCCCTTAAGAACGGTTTGTTTCTTTTTGTATAATTTCGTTTTAAACGTAAATAAATGTTGGTAAATATAATAATTTGTTTGAAAGTAAACGGAATTATAAGTTCTTGCTTTGTTTTAAGACATTTGAACGAGATATGGGAAAGAAAAAAAGCTGTACAAAAAACATGAGAGAAGCGATAATAAATCTTCGAAATAATGAAAGGTTGTCGTATAAAGAAATTTCAAAAAAGCTTAATTGCTCTAAAACAATGGTATTTAATGCTATAAAATATGTAGAACAACATAAAACCACAGAACTCGTAGCAAGACGGAGAAGATTGGGCTACCCAAAATATAAAGTAATTAGACGACATCGTCCAAATTCCACTCAGGGGGGCGGGGTCGCTGTCTAAGTTAAAAATGGTCTACAACACAAAGTCGTTTACAGTAGACATGCAGACATGTTCCAGGTGCTAGAAGCCTGCGTTATACCATAGATATTCCTTTGAAAAGTCAAACGCATCTATATGTGATCTCTGCTTATGCTCCCGAAGAACCACAGTGTATACAGTTTATCAATGAACTTGATACCCTTTTTCGAAGTCTCAACTTAGACTCGGAAAATAATTATATCTTTATAGTGGGACATCTCAATTCCAAGCACAGTGCTTGGGGTAACCTTACCACAAACACGAGAGGGAATGTGTTGTTTGAGTGGTGGCAAACAAACGCTATCGAACATAAACTAGAATTGCACGCTACAAGTACGCCATCAAATCCAAGAGGAAATTCCTTCTTGGATTTACTGCTGCTGCACGAGCGAATACAATTATTAGATACGGATCTAACTAATCGAAATTGTCTTCGTACAATCGAGTACGATAGCGATCATTACGGACTTGGTGCTGTAATACATGCCCCAAACGAACACTTACTACTTGAGCAGTATAAACAGATACATTCTTTTAATTCCGGAAAAGCACACTGGACGCGCTTTGATCGGATAATGAAAACATAATTACGCTCCAGTGGCATAGATTCACCAACTGACAGATAACTCCATAATGACAAAATTGATCATTATCTTTCGACGATGAACAATATTGTTACTAATAAAATGAATCGTTCTATCCCAAAACGGTCTCACATGGAGAGCCATACAAACCGATACAGAAACGCAACGATCGACGAGCTGTATAGGCGAAAAAGTATTCTGCTCTCTAAGTTAAAGCTGCTCTACAGACAGTTCAGCGATCCAAATAACCAGGATATAAAAACAAATAAGCCACTAATTAAAAATCTTCAAAAACTGATCCATGACAACTATAGATCACTAATTAATGAAGACTGGAACAAGAGAATTCGATCCATTAAAGCTAGTGGACCGAACATGATCCCTCAAATAAATATAGTTATTCGAAGGACAGATTATAATGACATCCCATATCTGCGAGTTCCGCGGACTCCTGAGAATTGTTAAACTCTGCTGAACGCAGGGCTTACCCTGGAACACATTAACTCTAACGAAGAGTTCATAATAGTCGAGGATCCGCAAGACAAAACGAACTCAATTGGTGCTTGTTTCGAAGCACTGTATAGATTGAACGAATCGGGTCATTCTAACCTTGACCTGGAAAATAGGGCTCTCCAAAAACACATTTCGCTACGCAATGAACTTAACAATTGGCGTCTCTTAAGTCGAAGTTTCACTATCTTTAGTAAAAATAATAGAGCGGATTCCCCGCTTAGAGATCTAAACACTAGTATATTTGTACACAAGAATGAATTGACGGGCATTCTTAGATCGATTAAGAACAAAAAATCTCCTGGAATAGATAGTATTCCAATCACTGGTCTAAAACATTTACCTCTTGAAGTAGTGAAGGTTTACACTATTTTGTTCAATAACGCTCTAAATAATGTATATTATCCAACCCAATGGAAATCTGCAGTAGTCCATCCCATCCCCAAAAAGGACCAGGACAGGAGCAATCCAGCCAATCTTCACTTGATTAGTTTGCTTCCGAACATCAACAAAGTATTCGAGAAAATTATAAATAAATCATTGACTAACTGGTGTGAGGAAAATGGTATTATTCCGAACAACCAGTTTGGTTTCCGATCCCAACATGACACAGTTCATGCTGCGACAAAACTTGTTTCCGACATACAGTGGAACAGGGCGAGGCGACAATGCACAGGGGCCTGTTTGGTTGACTTTGAAAAGGCTTTCGACGCCGTATGATGAGGAGGGCTTGTATATAAGTTATAAATTCTAGGTATGCCCGAATATTTATTATACATTATCTAATGTATGATAATGGGTAAACAATTTGTGGTGAAATGTGGAGATATAATCTCTAACAAGACCTGCCACATTAAAAACGGTCTACAACAGAGAGCAGTGCGCTCTCCCATTTTATTTAACATTTACACTAGTCATCTAGTGGGTGCTCTCAACTGTTATGTCTCCAGCGCCGTGCTTCCTCGTTAGAGGGAAGAGCGTGGACCTTTTATTTTTAGTCACGATGAGAATGTACTTTTCTTATTTGTTTGAAGATTAAAGTCTTTTATTTATTTACTTGTTTCGAATTTCTGTTTATTCTTCAACTCTGTTTATTCTTTTCTAATAACTTCCGTTCTTACAACTCTGTATTCTATTCTCGACTCTCTTGTTACAACTCTGTTTTCTATTCTCGTCTATGTTTCTTCTCGACTTACTTTTCTCAACTTCCCAATCTCAACTGACTTTACAATAAAATTTTCCCTCTTCTTATAGAACTTTGAGATCTAATTTACTGTAAATTATAATATGTATATATATATATATATATATATATATATATATATATATATATATATATATATATAAATACTCTACTGTGACTTTTCAATTTTGAATAAACTTTGAACGAAAATCAAAGAGCCATGTTTCAAATGAAAAAAGGGGCATGTTATGAAATGTACTGGAACTGCCTTGATATAGAATATTGTGGATGTTTATTTATGATATGTATTAAATGAGAATGCTAGATATGTAAGGAGAATGTTTTAAGGATGTGTTAGATAAATAATGAGACGCAGTATTAAACTTAATAGTTATAAGGACAGTAGTATTCTGGAATACTACACAACCAAGAAATTGCGTACGACGACGACTTTGTGGTGTATAGATCTGGAGCAAAGATTGATGTCATCAACAGACTTCTGCAAGATGATTTCAACAAAATCAAACGTTTTTGCAACGACTGGAAATTACAAATAAATTTCTAAAAAACAGAGACTATCCTTTTCAGAACGCCCCTGTCCAGTGCATCAAGGGATACAAAACGGAATTGGAAAAAAATGTCCATTGCAGAAAGTAATAATCTTCCCCTACAAGTAAAAACTGTACTCAGATACCTTGGTCTCTGGCTTGATCAGTATCTTTACTTTGATAAGCATACAGCAGCTAAAACCGCATATACACTGACACGAAGTCTCTTCCGTAGTCGTTTTCTGGACCCCAAGGTGAAAATAATTTCATAGTCGGCATTCACCCGACCAGTATTAGTGTATCGCTGTACAGAACCCCTCGGAATGAACAGAACCCCAGAGTCGCAATATAAGGAATACTATCCCAATAAAGTCCCGTGTGAGAAATCAGGACTAAACTGAATAGATAACTTCATTATCAAGATTATCCATGGCCACACAACTAGGGCAATAGGCAGTGAAAATGATCTCATTTCGGGAGCATTCTATCCCAATGATATGTATATGGAGAGTACTCTCCAGAATGGTTTTATTCCCCCAGAAGTGTTCCGTTTCTTTAATAAAAAAGGACTTATTCAAGACATGCATGGAGTCCCTATAATTGACCAGGCTTTCCGTGGTGACAGGGATAAACGAATATTCCATGATAACGATACATCTAATATTCCAGATCGCCTGCGTTTTAGTATGATGATCGGTGAAAGAGATAAATCAATAAATGGTCGATCCCAACTGGTGATGGATCAGTGATGAAGAAAGGACTATATATCCTCAAACATAGTATTCCTCTCAGGCGCACGGCTTTCCTTCCCCCTAACCCCAGGTCCTAATTATTTTTTATTTGTATTCCTTGTTTATGTTTGTACGTTTTGTTTCGTTTTTGAATTTTTGTTTGTCAACCCCCCTATATAGGTATTAAAAGAATACGAGTAGAACAAATTAAAAAAAAAAAACATCAATTATTGTGATATGTTATAAAAACACTATTTATTGTATGCCGAAAGACATAAGAAAAACAAAAGATTGATAATGTGTAATTTAGAGTGCTTGCTAAGAGCCAGTAAGTTAATGTAAGAATGATCTTTGTAAAATAAAATTTAACATTTAGTGTTAAGTTAAATCTGTCATTGAATTGTTAAATAAATGTGGATATAAAACAAAACAAAAAATAAATGTTCATTTTTTTTTTTTGTTAAATATAAGATTTAAGATGAGAAATTTACTCAAATGTAGGTTCAATTATAGTTGAAAAAGTTTTGCTAGGTCTCTGTATGTTCCTCTAAAATAAATAAGGTATGCTAACATTTAAAAAAAAAACAAGTGATTATAAATCAGTAACACTGACTTCGCTTTCGACTTTACAGATTCAAGGCCAGATTCACAATCGAATTGGATCATTGCAACCTCTTGAACAATCACAGCATAAATTCTTACATATATATGGTGGGCCATACATTTTTGCGAATGGCAACACTTGATTTCTTAAAAAACGTTAGAGGGAGGGCGCGAATTAATTAACTACACGTTAATTTATTTTAAAACTATGTTTAATTTAATTAAAAAATATATGTATTTTAATTAATGATAAAGCATTACTATACTATTATTCTCCTTCAAAGCGTGTTGACAACACGAGAGTCACAGATGAAAGAGGGAGTAGAATCCTTCGATAATTATTATCTCACTTTCGACTCGTTAAGATTATCTAACTTTCGATTATCTGAGGCGACATCTAGTATTTTGGAGGTGATGTATTTTCGTCATGTTGTATGTGACTTGAAGATTATACTTGTTTGAGATTAGACGATTCATCTTCTGGTTGGTATATGATAATGGTATCTTATCTATGGCGATGGGACTTGGTGTCTTAACTCGCGCGAGTGGTGGGGACGATGTCATTTTTAAAAAAAAAAATGTCAATAAACAATTATTACGTTAAATAAATGATCAACAAAATAACATCTGCAGTTTTATTTCTATTCATGTTTCATATGTGCAAAAATTCATGGCCCACCCTACATACTTCATGGGCAATATGGAGGAACAACTTTTTCAGCGTCAAGAGATCAACACAGCAATGATAAGAGCAATTCTTCACGATCTACAGCAACTACTTCATAAACATCATGTATTGGTCAAGCTGTTCAAGACTGCGTTGGAGCACATGCCAAATGATGACTACAAAATCGTGATCAGAGCGGATAAACGACCATCTAGAACACAAGAACACAGATAAAACGCTTCCATAATAGATGAAACTGCAATCCTGATTGTTGGTGTAAACACGCGCTGTTTTGGCAAAGAGACGATGGATATCACTTCAATATCAAGATGATAAATTCATTGAAAGGTGAGTACCAATATCATAGTCTTCATTTCATCATGACATTTGAATTTTTGCTTGTCAACTTCGTTTGGTTTTGGTTTCCAAAAAAAAGTAGACCCACTCCTTAGTTCCCAGGAAGTCATAAGAGTCGACTAAGGGACTAGAGGTTGTTGTTTGGAGAATATTCGGAAAAGGGCTGGCAACCAATCTTAACCCTTTTAAATATGCCAAGTGACCTTCGCGGATTTAGTGATCACACGTTTCTGTCCTCCCTTTCAGGGAATACGAACGTGAGATTGACTTCTAAGATACTAATTTTACTGTTTTTATTCCAGCTAAGGAAGTACCGAAAAGGTTAGGCTCGATGAACTATGACGCATATCGTTTGATGATTCGTCAAAATGCTGACAACTATTTGCTGCAGCAATATTGGGTCGATATGTACGTCGAAATCGAAACGGAGCGCCTAGCATTCGGTTGACCCAAGCCAAACTGCGTTCACAGTAGTATATCAATTTAGGCGATGCAATTAGCACCGAAGGGGATGCAGCTAATGTTGTTCGATTGACTATTCTACTGGCGACGCATACAGGTAGCACGCGTCATGCGCATGAATATGCGCAAGATGCATTGACATATGTTCGTCATTACGGTCGGCCAGATCTATTCCATACCTTTACGTGTAATCTAAAGCGGATAGAAATTGTTCAAATGCTGCTTCCCAGACAAACATCAAGTGATCGGCATCACATCACCGCACGTGTCTTCAAGTAAAAAATCTAGTCGCTGATAAACGGCATTGTTAAGCAACGCGTCTTTGCGGATACTCGATGCTGGATGTATTCAATCGAATGAAAAAACAAGGCTTAACGCATACATATGTGGGGGGCGAAGTCGTGGCACCGACATGGGCGCAGAGTTCTACTTCGTCCTCACAAACATTACTATTAGTTCATCGGTTCCGCCATTAACCGATCACCGAGGATTAAGTACAAAACGCAGGAAGACACACTGATACCGGCCAAGAGACATAAAACACTAGTGTTGGTTGGTGATCACCACTTTAAATTTAATTTTATTGTTCATCCTTTAATTTCCGTACTTTAGTTGATTTCTGCACTTTAATTGGCAACGCAACACACAGCTCATTACAATGTTCAAATACAGGCGCACGACTTAATATACGATAGACCTCAACTCAACACTACTGACTCGTACTGCACCTCGCGGTCGCCAGCCGATGTGTGTGTAAATAGTTTTTTGTACACATATTAAGGCTGGGATTAGCCAACTCATGGTAAGATGCTCTGATATGCGGTCGTATGATATACGAACCAATGAGTTTCCAATACCAACGATGAAATTACGCACTATAAAATTGGTCGATATGTGAACTGCAATGAGGCGATTTGACGTATATTCTCATTCCCTATTCACGAACGTCATCTAGCTGTGGTACATTTGACCGTGCATTTGGAGAATGGCCAACGAGTATATTTCACCACGTCGGATGTTACTCAACGTGCTAAAGCACCTCCAGTGACATCATTGACCAGTTTCTTTGCGATTTGCCAAAGTGATCCGTTTGCACGAACGTTGCTTTACTCGGAGATGCCACGTTATTACACTTGGAACGCTTCATCGAAGAAATTTCAACGTCGGAATCAAGGGGATGCGGTTCCTGATCCGGATGTGCATTCTACTAATGGCCTTGGTCCTATTTACACAGTTTATCCGAAGAATGACGAATGCTTCTATTTGCGGTTGTTCCTGGAGAATGTTCCTAGGCCAACATAATTTGGGACACGACAATCGCTGAAGCAATTATTTCTGCATTTTCAAGTCAAATACGCACATTATTCACATATACACGAACATAAAAACAAAAAACAATATAATTTTCCAAAAAAATTGTCGTTATATTTAAAATCAAACTGTACTCAAAAGCAATGACAGCTAGTGGCATTTCCACAATTTTAAATATGAATGTCGTGACGTTTTGAAAACACATCGTCCCTAGTGGGAAAGCCGTTATTTAATTTTAAAAACAGATCCTAATTTTTAAAACACCAATTTTATTGAATTTAATATATCCATTAATGTTTCATTATCATCCACTCGGATCCCCTCTCATGACAATAAGCATCACGTATCATTTGGAATCGATCGTATTAAACAGAACTTCCGCCCAACCTCCTTCTTGATGTGCCGTCGAAACTCCTTAAGAATTCTAGTGATTACCCCTATGGGCTCATCGCAACGGAATCGTTTTATCCACATTCCGCACATGGTCTTATGAATCGGTAAGGAGATAAATACTCCCACGTTCATACCAAATAACTCGATGAGAATCACACAACAGGGAAGAGTCCATCTTTGAATCGTGCATTCCTGCTCGTAACAGTCCGTGTGCTGACCACCAATGGATATTGAGGAATTTTACACCAGAACGTCGATTTGGACGTGCGAAAACTTCTTTATTTTTAGGAGGACTACTATTGATTGGTCACCGAAAGAATGTTTTAGACCTGCATTAGAAGCATCAATGAGACAGAAATCTTTGTAAAAATTCCAGAAATGAAAATGATTGCCAGCTACAGTGCCTACTGGACAAGGCATATGGATTGTATTGATTTTGCTTTTTCTATAACAATATGATATCAAAAAGATATATGGTACATCACTTAAGCAATCCTTATGCGCTTCCAATCACTTCACTACTTTCGACTTTGTTCACTATATCCTTGACGTATGAAGTTTTTAACGAACAAAAACCAAAAGCCTCTAATTCTCCGTATATTGTTCATAAAAATTGTGCATTCTGTTTTTCTTTTATTTTATTTCTCTCTTCTTTTTGTTAACTTAATAATTGCACCGTGTTCGCTTACACTTAATAAATATCAAACTCGTTAAAGGAGAGCGATCAATTTCTCCCCCAGTCCGCGAATGTAATTTAAATAAATGCTCCTTTGTAGATCCACACACCCAATAAACATCAATTCAGCGGCAATTTTCTATGGACGGAGCCGTCATCCATTTCACACGATGGCATCCGATTGGATCGGCGAGAAGAGAAATTTCGTTAAAAAATTTCCCTTCACGGAACGGTTCCTTTCATCCGCGAGAGATCAGGAATAAAGGACAAAAAAATCATCCGATACCAGGAAAATAATCTCAAAGTCTTGAACGAAGGTGAAAGGCAAAAGGATGCGAAAAAATAAGACCCCGGAAGGACAAGGTTGTTATTCAAGCAAAAATTCGTTTCAGGGGTTTTTTTTTCCACCTTTTTTTTTATAAACACAAAGTCGAAAAAGAAGGAGTTCGAAAAGGTAGAAAAAGGAACACTAAAAGAAAGTTAGTTTGGTTAGCGCAGTCAGAGCTTGTCCTTTAGATTTTCCTTTGCGTTTTTCGTGTTGCATTTCGGTATAAAAAACGATGTTCTTGCAGGAGGCAGCGGATTTATCCTGGCCCATAAATTTCGCTTCAATTTTCCGGTAACAGAGACTTCCGTTTATGTTTGCATTAAATAGAACTCGAACGAGACGGTACTTGTGGAAGGATGGTTACTGGAGATTTTTACAGAAATGGTAAAAGTAATTGTTGATGATAAGTTGTTGAAGGCGATATGCAAGTGAAGTTCTATTCTTGACGAACGTTGTTAAGTAAGCGCTTGAAAATCATTCGTATTTTTTCATCCTTCTTTTCTTTCACATTTGGTAAAATGAAAAAATTCTTTCGGACATTAAGAAAGTTTCATACATACTAATAGACGTTTCAAGGAATTAGTTGGGGTGAATTTAAAATACACTGTACACAATTATGGAATCGGGCGATCAAGTTTTGGCGCTGGCGTTTTCCGATGAGATTTCGGCCGTACTCTTTACGCAGCTTTTCCCTAGCTTCATTTGGTTGCCTCCTTTTTTTTATGAAGTAGGAAAGCAAAATATGGAGGACATGCTCTTCAAACTTCACCATGTTCGAATTGAAGCCGTCAAACTCGGTCGAAGCACGTCAATTTGTTTTTCTTTTAAAACTGAACGACAAAACCATTGGTGATGCGTACGCTCTCCCTCGAAAAGAGGACATTTTGGACCAGCTCAATCACTCATGCTATGTTTCCATGCTCGATTGAGACAGCGGCTACCACCAAATCTTAGTGTATCAGAAGGATCGAAATAAGACAGCGTTCGGCACAAATTACGAGCATTATGAGTTCAAACGTATACCATTTGGTCTGAAGGGAGCTCCAGCTACGTTTCAGAGACTCATGAACCATGTCCTAACCGGGCTGCAAGGAATCGAATGCTTTGTTTATCTAGATGACGTGGTCATATATGGAAAAAACCTAGAACACCATAATAATAATAAAACAAACTCCGGAAAGTATTCGAGCAAATTAGATATCACAACCTCAAGTTGCAACCGGAGAAATGCAAGTTCCTCCAGAAGGAAGTAGTATATCTGGGACATGTTTGTTCCAAATGCCAACACGACAGCTAGTGTCAGAGATTTCCCCATTCTCAAGACGGTAAAGCACGTCTATGGGATTTATGTCTTTTTTAGCTATGTGCAAGCAAGTGCACTGGTTCTCCAAGAACCCCACGTTGTCAGTCTCTATTGTACAAATTCCGATAAAATTAAACACTGGAATAACTTACCAGGACCAAATTCATTTTTTATTGGGCAAGTAATTAATTGTGGTATCTGTGGTATAACTTATTCTATACACACTTAACTTATCGCGTTGACTGTGATTACCTCATTTAACACAAAAATATAATTATTTCAGTTAGCCCCAAAAATATAATTACTTCAGTGAACACCAAAAACATAATTAATTGCGTCGACTTTAACTATGTCC
Source organism: Microdon myrmicae (assembly GCA_963931805.1). Classification (NCBI taxonomy): domain Eukaryota; kingdom Metazoa; phylum Arthropoda; class Insecta; order Diptera; family Syrphidae; genus Microdon; species Microdon myrmicae. Next base: position 99,512,731 of record OZ007502.1, read on the forward strand.
AATATTATGTACAATGTAACCTATTGCGTCGACCGTGTTTATCTCATTTAACACCAAAAATATAATTATTTCAGTTAACATCAAAAAGATAATTAATTGCGTCGACTTTAACTATTTCCAATATTATGTACAATGTAACTTATTGCGTCGACCGTGATTATTTCATTTATCACCAAAAATATAATTATTTCAGTTAAGATAAAATCGACGCTTTGTATACAACCTGCGTAACACGACCGACCACCACTCCTCAGATAATTCAGACTAACTAGACTAATCCCTTGGGACGCCCCACGAGGGATGTATGATTAACGTGAGGGCACAACCTACCCTCACGCAATCCAAAACGCGATTAAATAAGCTCATCGAAGCGACAGAATACCACATATTCCATCATCGCTTCGATGACCGTATTTGGTAATTTACCCTTTTGCGTTTTGTTCAACACAAAAGGGGTTGAAACTCACACACAATGATTGCTCTGCTGCTCATTGCGTGTATCCGCAAATATGCAAACACAGCATACATCTCATTTAAAGTTCGCAGCAGGTGCGAGTAACTCTGCTACGAAAAGGGTTGAAGTATTTGCACGATCAGCGTGTGCGTAAGACATTATTGCCGATCGTGTACTTTCCTCTTCCATAAATGGCTATGTTCCCTCGACATCATTGTGTTCGCCCCACGCTGCTAGGGCGCGCTTTTACCGGCATCCCATGGTATAAATCGCCATGCGTGTGTGTGCAAAAATGCTTTGTCCTATGCGCATGGAAAATGTAAGGGAATCATATCGCACACGCGATGTTGTATCGATCCGTGTTTTCAAGGGCATTTGGCTGGTGCCAACAATTCGCTTGTCGGGCGGGTGGTCGATCGATGTAGGTATAGACGTCCGCAAAAAGGAAGAAATATCTCCTGTAGTATGTGGTAAACACATTAGGAGGCATTGCTTCGATACCTATTGGGCAGTCTTGATTGCTACATGTGCAACCGGATTTGCCTTTTGTTGAACATGGTGCGATTCGCACGACTATGCCCTTGTAGGGAATGTCTGTTGTTGCTGATATATTTTTCGTATCAGCAGGCATTATGCTTCACAGGTTTTTCGTAGTTATTGGTATGACCAATGCAGGTAAGTACACGCTTTTTATGAATTAGGACGCGCGTAGAAATGGTTACCTGGTGGTAGCTGAGCAGGTAAGTAGTGGCGTTTTGCCAGAACCGCCACACGTCCAATCGTTTCTAGGCTTGGCGAACTATTACCGAAAATTTGTTTCAATAGTACGCCCCTTATCAAATTTGTTAAGGAAGAACGTTAAATTCACCTGGTCGGACAAATGCCAACAAGCATTTGATAATATAAAGGAGTTATTGGTCTCGCTGCCAGTATTACTCTATTCAGGTTTTACCAAACCCTTTAATCTGACCACCAATGCTAGTAATGAAGCACTGGGCGCCGTACTGTCGCAAGGCGAAATCGGTAAGGACCAGCCAGTCGCATATACCAGTCAAACCTTGAATAAGGCGGAAAAGAACTGTGGCATGTTCCTTATGGGCAATTCGGTTGCATCATTACCCAACCAACATGAACCGAACCAATACATTGTATCGATCGGTCACCGACCGACAAATACATAAGGGCATCCGGCCGATCGCCCAAGCAAGTCGAGTTATCAAAATGGAGATTTACCATCGAGAATTCGTCTACGTGGAGATGCCATCAACATGTACACGGTCAGCAATAATACTTTACACAGTCGCTGATCGTGCAAACATTTCAATGGCATCAGCTGCAACCATGTCAGCTTATGTTCCTCTTAGGAAATTATCGTATCCACGGTTCGATTGCTCATGCACAGCATGAAAAGGCGAAGCAACCTCATCTGTGTGTGTGCACATCCTTTCGATGATCATCCCTTATATGGTCATCGTGTCCATGAATGAAAGTTTAGGTATTCTGTCGTTTCAAGTTATAGCTTTAATCGCGTTCTGGATTCCGTGGAGGCAAGTCGGGCCTCCACGTTAAATACACAAGAGTTGAGTTTTGGTAACCTGAGTGTGCAGTCGTGTCCTGAAGTCAATTTTAATTGTACAAAACTTAATATTTAGTCGTTCTAATGTTTCGTGTGTCGATGTTAGTTCAAAAGACAAGAAGTGACAATACATTTGATTATCTATTAACTTAAAGTGTAGAGAAAATGAATACTTAGTAGTTGTAAATTTTCGTGTGTCTATATAAATTAACCGACAAGAAATGTCAACCTAATTGATTCTAAGTTTACTTGAATTGTAAGGGACAAGAAGTGTCAACGTAATTTTATTTGTAAATTACCAGAATTGTACAGCCCATTATCAATTAGTGTTTTATGTTAAGTGTTTTGTTTACATGGATTATTTAAGTGACAATAAAGGGAATGCATTTAAGTTGGACAGTGCGTTTCACTTCTTATGTTGTTCTCTGCTAGTGGCATAGTTACGTAGTAAATCTTTGAGAACCGGTGCTCATGTTGGCACATGACAAAGACATTTACCACAGAACTACTCTACAATCGAGAAAGAGTTACTAGCCATTGTTTGGGTGGCTAAGAATTCCCGCTGTTATTTACAAGGGAGAAAATTCAATTATACACGGATCTCAAACCATTAAAGGGAGTATTCAACGTGAAAGACCCCACGTCACGTTTACTAAGGTTCCATCGCAAACTACTGGAGTTCGACTACCAAATCGAGTATAAATCCGGTAAATACAACACTAATGCGAATACCTTGAGCCGTATTCCACAAATTTGTGATGAGACTCCCACACCACCAAGGTGCAATGCGCTAACACGCGCCCAAGCTAAAATTCTAAGGCCCAGGAACTCGAATAGTCCAAATGACGATCAGTCCTCTCTTAACGAGAATCCCATTCCAGCCTGCACGGAAAAAGGAATGGAGATAACCAATCCTGAAGACATCCAGTTCCTACTCCGGGTATACCATGATCCTCCTTTGGGTGGACACCAAGGAGTCAATAAAACGTATAATAAAATACGTAGAAATGTTTGGTGGAAGAACATGATGCGCGACATTAAACAATACATCAAATTATGTAAAACATGTCAAACCATGAAATCTTCGGCGAACATACGTATGCTCATGGTAATAACCGACATTGCAAAGAGACCTTTTGACAAAGTATACTTAGATATAGTGGGTCCTCTTCATCGAACTCCAACCGGCAATCAATATATACTCACATTCCAAGACAACTTGTCTAAGTATATAGATTGCTACGCTCTCTCAGATGCGGAGGCAGAAACGGTAGCCACAGTCTTCTTCGACCAAATAATTGGTCGGTATGGTGTTCCTAGACAATTGGTCACCCATCAGGGAAGCAATTTCCTAAGCAGTTTCTTTAAAACCGTGTATTAAAAAACTGCAGACCTCAGCGTACCATCCACAATCGAATGGAGCCTTAGAACGTGCCCATCGTCCACTCGTAGATTACCTGCGAAGTATTGTGGATGGAAATTCCCAATCATGGGACCAGTACCTGAAGACGGCAACATTCGTATACAACACCAATGTACACGAAGGTTTGGGGGTTCTCTATACTACATGGAGAACCAACCCACAATTTCAACCACAATTTCCGCCTTATTTCGACCGCTTTCAGCGCGTCAAATCAACCCCTATCCCATCGTTCAGTTAATTCACCTGCAAAACATGTTTTCCAAAAGGACGCATAGCTAAACTGATTATCCTATGCATATAATGCATAATTGAGTTTAGCTAACTTTTCGCCATACGGCAACTCCATTTCGCTAACCCATGAGATTTCCACCGGAAATCGCATCATATCGGTTAGCAACGGCATAGTCTGATCAAACGACGCGGTTGCATAATCATGGTTCCCATGATCAGATTTCCCTAGCCAAGTCGGCGTCCTATTCACTTTCCCCAGACACTACACTCGCTGGCGTCACAGAACATTTCCTCTCCTTCCCATTTCTATCTTCCCCGGGTTCAATGCTCTCTGAGTTCACCACAGTCGTCGCACTAGGCCAGTAGGTCATCCTTAGAGACTGCATTGATACAAGCGCACAAGCTAGGCCAACCCTGAAGTTATTGCGCTCTCTCTTTTGTTCTTTTCATCCTTCGCATGCCCAGTGACTGTCGAATGGTGTGCAAGCATTATCCACCTCACTGAGACATGCAACTGAATAGATTCATGAGAGAGCGCGATGATGATTGGCTAATAGCCGTGCGAATGTAAAATCCATATTTTCATCCCAAATTGAGATCAGTCGTTACACATCCTCCATCGGTACGGTCACGCCGCGCCGTGTCGTTAAATCAACCCTCATCGCGTTCACTCACGTTACTACAGTCAGTCGAGATTCAATCACAAGAAATTTCATCTTACGCGTAAAGTTTATATTTGCCACGAAAAGTCGGTTTAATTATCCTCAGGAAAACAGTTAAATTTTATCAGTTTATTTGTGCATGTGGAATCATTGAATGTTAAATAAAGAAAACATTAACCAACAAAAGACCACCAGTGCTTTTATTTACTTCATCTTTACCTTTGGTGTTTGAGTTCTGGAGTTTCAACATTTTCGTCAGAACAGCTTGATGGGGATTCCAGTGAAACAGTGCCCGTGTTTTGGTACACCTACCTGAACCCCACAAAGGTACTAAATTTACGCCAATGGACTGTCTATATGGATTCAGCCCGGAGGTACCGACGAGCATAAAGCAAACTCCCGAACCGATATATAACCATGAGCTATTGAAGTACAAACTTCAACATATGTTCGAAATAGCAAGTGTAGCATATACAGCCACACAAAATTTGATTAATGAAATAATAATTTGGTTACCTGGGTTTTACTTTGCCTGGGAGAGTTGGAGGTCGGAGCAGCAGCTTCCATCCGACTCAGTCCTGGTTCTTCTTCCCTTGGGCCAACAATTTAGCACATTCAGCCGCAGCTTCCTTGGATGTCACTTGACGCTTCTTCCTCAATGCAAGACGTCTTCGTTTCCTTTGAAAGACAATTGGGGTTACCAATCGTTGGATTTTTGGAGCCTTCGATATGGCTGCGACTGGCCAGTCCGATCTTTAAACACTTGCGTTTTTACTTTTGTATTAAATAAGAAAAACTTTACTTCCACGAACACTTTTAGTGTTTTATAATTTTTATTTCGAGTCCAACTTCTTTTTCTCTTTTTTACAATTATTATTATTATTAATTTTAGGTCTCCAAAAAAAAAAGGAACAAAGAACAAAGAACGGGAACACCTTTTTTTTCTTCTTGCTTTTCCTCCACTAGCTTTTACAACTCCGTCAACGGAACTCAAAACCGTATCTTTCAAAAAGGGTCAACCCTCCATCTCTCTCGCTCTCCACTCACGTCCACTTCGAAAAACAAATTCGAACTCGAAGAACTGCACGATCCACACCCGAATCAGGGTGTGTTCAGAAACTCACTTCAGGATCGTGCAATTCTTCCACCACCTTACCATCATACTATGTTAAAACAAAATTATATTAAACACGAACTACCAAATGATGGTGGTGGCCGACGTACGTAACACACCTCCCCCCTCCACAAGACTGCGTGGCATTCTTAGGAGAGGAATGTCACGCCGGAGAGTGGACGGCGGAGTGCAAACAAACAAACAATTAACAAACCAACCAATAAATAAATAGATAAATAAATAAACATGCTTAGGTGTTAAGGTTAGTAAGGATTTTCTATATATTTAGTACTACTTATACATTAGGGTTAGTGAAACAAAATAAATAATGCTTAAGTGCTAATGTTAGTACGTTTTAGGCTACCTATATACTAGGGTTAGTAAAAATAAATAAATAAATAACACTGATGTATTAACCTAAGATCTCACCTAAATATTAATGTTAGTGTGTACCTTCTACTGCTTACATATTAGGGTTAATAAAAAATAAATGAATAAATAACACTTATGTATTAACCTAAGAGGGGGAACAACAGACAAGCACTCCACAAAACCAAGGACAACACAACCGTCCGCGGCGGGTCCGACACTCAATCCGATGGTTCGACCAAAAGCTCGACCGCCCACACGATCCGGTTAGGACTCCCCCGCCAAGGCGAGGTGATCCCCTCTCGTTCAACCATTCCAAAATGTCACCCGGCCGGCGAAAACGTTCCGCTCTTATACATCTTCCAAACTTCGAGCTCACGACTCCCCTATTCCCAGTAGGGCTTCAGACGGTTGTTGTGCACAACCACCGTCCTCTTGCCTAGCCTCACCGCGCTGTTGACCGCACTTTTCACCTCCACCACGTCATAAGGACCTCTCCATAGGGGCGCCAATTTTCCTTTTTTGTTTTCTTCCCGCATCAAGACTTTATCGCCCACATGGAACGTGAACGGGCGTAACTGGTGTTCATGATACCCTTTGGACCTCCTTTTCGAGATCAACAGATTGCGCCTAGCTATTTCGTACGTTTTCTGAAGCTTGTACTTCAATAGCTTATGGAAGCTCTCGTGGTTGTAAACCGGTTCCGGAGGTAATTTGATGTTCGAGGGAACCTCCGGAGTAAAACCAAAGAGACAGTCCATTGGCGTCAATCGGGTACTCTCGTGCACGCTGGTGTTGTACACGAAAGTGGCCGCCCTCAGGTACTGATCCCAGGTTTGGGGATTTGTGCCCACAATGCTGCGTAGGTATTCTACCAGCGGTCGATGGGCTCGTTCCAAGGCACCATTCGATTGTGGGTGGTACGCTGAGGTTTGCAGTTTTTTGATGCGGAGCAGCCTGCACACGCTTTTAAACAGGCTGCTCAGGAAATTACTGCCCTGATCGGTGACCAGTTGTGTAGGTACACCATACCTTGCAACTATTTGGTCGAAAAAGACCGAAGCCACCGTCTCAGCCTCTGCATTGGGCAGGGCATAGCAATCTATATACTTCGATAAATTATCTTGGAACGTAAGTATATATAGATTGCCTTCAGGAGTACGGTCCAGGGGGCCCACGATATCTAAATAAACCTTTTCGAAAGGCCTCTTGGCAATGTCGGTGATTACCATCGGCATTCGTAAATTTGGGGAAGACTTCATGCGCTGACAAATCTTGCATACTTTAATATATTGCTTGATATCGCGCATCATATTCTTCCACCAGTAGTGCCTGCGTATCTTCTTATACGTCTTGATCACCCCTTGGTGCCCACCTAAAGGGTGATCATGGTAATCCCGTAATAAGTGTTGGATCTCCTCGGGATTAGTTATTTCCATTCCTTTTTCCGTGCAGGAAGGAATGGCGTCCTCTTCAGAAGGTGACTCCTCGTCACTTGGACGTCCCGGGGATCCCTCGCTGTCCCGTTGGGTCTTTGCCTGGGCGCGAGTCACTACATTGCATCGCGGTGGTGAAGGGGTTTCGTCTACAGAATGGGGAATACGGCTTAGCGCATCCGCATTGGTGTTGTATTTGTCGGGTTTGTACTCGATTGAGTAGTCAAACTCCGATAGCTTATGACGAAATCTGGTAAGGCGTGAGGTGGGTTCTTTCACGCCGAACACTCCCTTCAACGGTTTGTGGTCCGTGTACACGGTGAAACGTCTACCCAACAAATAGCACCGAAAATTCGTCGCCGCCCATACAATGGCCAACAACTCCTTCTCGATTGTGCTATATCTACGTTCGGCCCCATTCAGGGTGCGGCTGGCATAAGCAATAGGCTGGTCTTTGCCTATCTCACCTTGGGATAACACCGCTCCAAGCGCCTCATTACTCGCATCCGTGGTTAGATTAAAGGGTTTAGTGAAGTCGGGGTAAACCAATAGTGGTGGCGAAATTAACTTCCCCTTTATCTCTTCAAATGCCTGTTGACCACGTGAACTTCACGTCCTTCCTTAATAAGTTTGTTAAGGGGCGCACTATCCGGGAAAAATTTGGCACAAATTTCCGGTAATAGTTCGCCAACCCTATGAATGATTGGACGTGACGTACCGTCTTTGGAATGGGGAAGTCTCTGACACTAGCTGTCGTGTCAGGATTTGGCGAAGCCCCTTTTTCTGAACAAACATGTCCCAGGTAGACTACCTCCCTTTGCAGGAATCTACACTTTTCCGGTTGAAGTTTGAGGTTGTGGTATCTCAACCGGTCGAACACCCTCCGGAGCTTGTCATTATGGTCAACCAGGTTCTTACCATATATGACGATGTCATCCAGATACACAAAGCATTCGACCCCTTGCAGACCAGTAAGGACATGGTTCATTCGTCTCTGAAACGTAGCCGGGGCTCCTTTTAACCCGAACGGCATACGTCGAAACTCATAACGCCCATAGTTGGTGCTAAAGGCGGTTTTATTCCGATCGTTTAGATCTACCAAAACTTGGTGATAGCCACTGGCCAAATCGAGCGTGGAGAAGTAACGCGAGCGACCGAGCTGGTCTAAAATGTCCTCTATACGGGGAATAGGATACGCGTCCCCGATGGTTTTTTCGTTTAGCTTACGAAAGTCCACCACAACTCTCCATCGGGCTTCTCCGTCGGGGCCCGCTTTCTTGGGAACCACTAGAAGGGGGGAATTCCACGGGCTTTTGCTTGGTTGGATAATGTCGTTATCCAACATTTCCCGAATTTGCTCGTTTATAACCTGCCTTTTGCTTTCGGGCAATCGGTACATTCTTTGGTTAATGGGTGCCTGATCCCGTACCAAAGGTATTTCGTGCGAGATTGCACTGGTGTACGTCAGGTAGTCGCCCTGTAAATGAAATATGTCGTTGAACTCTCGACATAACTCTGTTATCGATTGGCACTCGGGTGTGTTCAGGGTATCCCCTAAACGAAGTTCCCCGTGCAATTGTGCCAACCTGGAGCTCAAATCGGGTTCATCAGGCGACTGACCATCCGAGAACAGGTGTCGAATGAAGTGGAGGGATCGTCCCTCCGAAGATTGGTTCTCGGGCACGGGCCTGCTTGACTCGTCGTCAGAGTCAGTTCCCGGCGACGTATCTTTACGCTTGACCAAGGGGATGGTGTTATAGTCCTTGGTAGGGTATACCTTCACCGTAAGCTGTTCGATCCTTTGAGGGCCACTCTGGGTATTAAGTGCCAATAACCTGGCACTCCTTGCCCTACTAGAAACGCAGTGCGAGAATAAAATCTTTCCTCGCGCGTCTTGCGGCACCAGAATGGCCTTTTCCCGGATGTCAATGGGGATAGCCACCTCCATTTGGGAGCGTGCCGGCACTTCCACCGGCCTACTCAGGGCTACTTCGATCCTCGGCGGCTCACGCTCATCCATCCACGATGTTTCCTCTCGCTGGGGTGACCTGGCTGAGCATTTTTTCGCATCCCTTCCCCGTGTGGGTGGGGTCCCCGGTGGAGTGTGGACCTCGGTATCGACCCTGGCAGGTCCCCGTGTCCCAACTCCCCGCTTGGTTACCTTATGCTTCAGCCCCCTCGTCCCACCATTAACAAAGTCAACGGAGAAGAATTCGGGGTTTATGGCTGTTCGGGGAAATTCCAAACATCCACCCGGTCCGTTGATGTTGCAATGCCTGGACAGGAAGTCATTACCCAACAAGCCATCTGCTTCTAACCCTGGCATGGAGTCTACCACGTGGAAACTGCAGGGAACTTCATGGTGCAACTTGAGAGTCCCATGGCAGGACCCACTCGACTTGCCGTTGCCAAATATGGTTTGCAATGGTGTGGATTGCCGAACGTCCACCGCCTGGCCCCGGTGAAGGGCCCTCCGCTTCAAAAGACTGACCTCAGCGCCAGTGTCCACCATGAGACGCGTAGTATTCCTACGGCCAATGTCCAAAGGAAGCTGTACCATGGGGACCTCTACCGGCAAAAGCTGAGGACAGTATTGGCCAATCAACGTGTTCAGTGCGGTCGGGTTACGGTCTCCCGACCCGACCTCCGGGAGTTTTCCGACCTCTGATTAGATGTCTCCCGCCGACGCACCGTCGCCGCATAAGTGCGTCGGCTGCAAGATTCGCACCGTGCCTTGTCCCTCCGTTCAGGACTATCCCGCTTGGAAGTCTCAATAGACTCCGAACCAGCGGGACTGGACTGGCCTTGGCCCAACCTGGGCCCACGGTGCTGAGGTCGCTCCCTCCTATTTCTTTTATCCCTTGGTGAGGTGCCACGCCTCGCACCCGCCTCTGAGGACTCCGAGTCCACGGAGTCGGCTCGTCTCTCGTCACCGCCCGACACGGGCGATCGTCGCCCATCAACGCCATCCACCCTCCGGGAAACCACACTCTCCGCGCGACTCTTACCGGCTTTCCGATTTCGCCGACGCTGTCTGCGTCTATTTCTCGCGCTTGCCCTACTCTCCACACGGGTGTCCTACTCTCGGCTCGCAGCAGGTGCTGTTCCGGCGTGCCGCTTGTGGGGAGAACCCTGGGAACCCTGTTGTTGTTCCCACCTTTGCCTGTATTCGCACCCGCGCAAGCTATGACCTTATCGGCCACAAAACTCGCAACAGCACCGGACGCTGAATACTCTTGGGCCTGATGTCGCCGGCCCACCGCCCGCAGACGGGGGCTGCGGCTCTGGTGGGGCTCTCCGCTGAGCCTGCGGCCGCTGATGTTGTGGCCCATGCCGCGCGGTTCCGCTCTGCTGACCACCACCCCTGTATGGAGCCTGGGCTTGGCGCGTCTGTCTCGGACGATCCGGGCAGTCCACTATGTCGTGGCCATACCGCCAGCACTCGCGACAGAAAGGAGTGTTCCTTCTCCTCAGGCACTCGTCGTACACGTGACCCCTCACTTTGCAGAAACTGCATGTTGTCTGGGATTCCAGGGGGCGAGCCGATCGACCAACCGAATCCCGGACCGGATTGTCCCGACCCGATCGATCTCCAGGCACATACGCCCCTTGAGCCAAACCCTGCGACCCTTCACTCCGACCCGAGGAAGACACGGTATTTGACCACGCTCCCTCGCTAGAGGAGGCCGGAGCATAGGCACCAGCATCCCGTCTATAATTGAGGGGTCCGCACGACTGCTCCCGAACGAAACTATCCTCCTCACGTCGACGACTATCAGGCTCTTCGGCCGGCAACACGAATGACACCGCCCGGGGATTTAAGTTCGATAAAACCGGCGCCGGCGCCGCGGTGTAATCCCTAGAAGTGGAGGATGAACTTTCCAAAAGGGTCGAGCAACTTCCCGGTCCTAACTCTAATGTTTCTGACGCTGTCGGCCGCGCATCCACAAACAGGTCGTCCTGCCTCAGCATTTCCCTTCGAGCTCGCTCAAATCCGGTTAGGTGGTCCACCAGGCTACGAAAGGGGGCATTACCCAACGTGAGGAGGAAGTGCTTTAGTCCTTCCTCCCTCAGACCCCTTACCAACACCGGTTTGGCCATGCCCTCAAGCTGGCTGGCGAAGGCGGACCTACCCTGGCGACCATAAAAGCGCTCAGCTGCCTCCTCGCACCGTACCACGACCCGCTTCACTCGGGAAACGAAACCTGTGGCATCCTCGGAAGGAAGTTGTCGCATTTTGGAAAGTTGTGCACACAACTCCTCATACGACACCCGGGGTTCGTAGGCCTCTCTAAGACGCTGTTCCGCTTCAAGGAATGTCGTGGGTGGTCTCTCCTCGAACATCCGATAGGCCTCGCCGCTCAGCCTAGAGGGCAGCCACCGGAGGAAGGTATGTTCCTCCTCCACCGCCAGCCCATCCAAGGTCCTTCTACAGCCCTTGAGAAACGAAGAGAGTCTCTCGGCCGTATCCGGTCCTTCCTGTCCCGAAAACATGGGGACCGCCTTCGACACAAGGTCGAAAACCCTATCCGTGCCCAGCATGGTCCGTACAGGACATGGTTGTGGGCCCAGTTTAAAATACGAGGGCATCGGCGTGTCCTCCATGCTCCCGACAGGCTGTTTACCGACGGTGGGAGGGGGGCGTGTTGGCGATCGGTCGTCCACAAATTCGTCCCTCGAATCATGGAACGCCTCCGGATCCACCTCGTCAACCGGCGGCTCGGGAAATGCCTCGGGTCGTGCCCGGGCAGGAGTGCCCTCTCGGACATCTCTCTGACGTTGCCTTGTCTGCATTTATAAACTTCAAAATTTCTCGATGCTAGGACCAAACCCGGAACCCCGAAACAAAACAACACCCGGGATCCCCAGAAGAGAGAGCAACCTCGCCGTCGACAGAACTAACTAACAGCAAGGATACGAAACACAACAATAAACACGCTCCCTCACCATGAACGAACGAAAGACGGCACAACAAGCGACCACTACACCGCCCGAGAATGGAGAGAAAGAGAAAGGGGGAAGGAAGAAAAAGAGAAGGGAAAAAAAAAAGAAATCTCAAACGCGCCCCTCGTCGCGCACAAAAACAATATACACCTTTAGGTAATTCTGCAACGCAGCAAAAAAAAACAAACAAAATCCACCGCGCAACTGGTTAGGGAAGAAAAGCAGAAGGAGAGAGTACCTGTACAAAAGTGTGGCTAATAATTTAAAATCTTGGAGTTCCAAATTAACATATAAATGAAATACCTGATCAAAAACCTCAACCCGATTCACAATCAGTGGGATATACAAATCTCGAAACAAAAACAAGAATATTACATCGAGTGCATTTAGCTTAACAAAACGGAGTATTCAAGTAATTCTTTATCTAATTAATGCCTGCTCTGCAGCCACTGTGTCACAATTCACTGCTACAAACGATGAAAAGCACCAACAAAAAATCATCCACAGCTCCCGTGCAAAGTTATTCCGCTATTCGACCACCGCTCCTGTGGTTGTTAGCAACAATGTGCATAGTTTTGAAATGTTGCAAAGTTTAGTAGGGCAGAATCTGATGTATCACAGGTTCCTTCAGGATTCGGGCTTTTGGAGCACTTACAGGTTTTCAACCTCGGGCTTCCTCGAATCCTGGGTTGTCCGCAGCGCCAGTTGTAGCATATACAGCCACACAAAATTTGATTAATGAAATAATAATTTGGTTACCTGGGTTTTACAGCCGTTTTCTACTACTTTGCCTGGGAGAGTTGGAGGTCGGAGCAGCAGCTTCCATCCGGAACACCTTTTTTTTCTTCTTGCTTTTCCTCCACTAGCTTTTACAACTCCGTCAACGGAACTCAAAACCGTATCTTTCAAAAAGGGTCAACCCTCCATCTCTCTCGCTCTCCACTCACGTCCACTTCGAAAAACAAATTCGAACTCGAAGAACTGCACGATCCACACCCGAATCAGGGTGTGTTCAGAAACTCACTTCAGGATCGTGCAATTCTTCCACCACCTTACCATCATACTATGTTAAAACAAAATTATATTAAACACAAACTACCAAATGATGGTGGTGGCCGACGTACGTAACACAAGGCGTAACCTGTTAACTTCCAAGAGGAAGTCGAAAGAGTACTACGACCGTAAGACCCGCCCAGTCACGTACCATGGGGGCGACAAAATTTTAATACGGAACGCGCAAAAGCAAGGAAAATTAGCTCCCATATGGCGGGGTCCTTATAAGGCAATACAAGTAAAGAGTCCGGTGAATAGCGACGTGAAGGTAGGGAGAAGAAATGTGGTGGTGCACAACAATAGGCGGAAACCCTACTACGAATCGAGGAGGCCAAAAGCAGAAAAACCAAGACAAACAAGGGAAAATAATGCACCACAGCCGGTGTAGGGTTCAAGGCTACTGTCTATACTTTGTAGCAAAAGCTTCATTCCTCTTCTAAGAATGAAGCTATCATTATTCAAGGGGAGAAGGTATTGTTACGAACCTCGCGTCCATGTCCTCGCCTAACACCCACTAATTCCCGTTCGCAAATGTCCCCTCTCTACCTGTAAAGAGAAGACAAATCATCAAGTAGCTAATTTGCATAAACCACTTTGTGCAACTTCTACTTGGCGGAAAATCTATAAAAACGGCGTTGGCGCCGAATAAAAAATAAACGTCAACGGCGAAAATGATAAAATATTCATTCAACGTAAAACTACGAAGAACATTGGATCAGAAAAACAAATCTCCATCCCAATCGATCGCTAAAAACAAGCCCACTAAACTTAGTAGCTCGTCGTATATATCGCCGACTGCAAATAATTCTCCAGTAACATCTCCAAGTAGCAGTGTATCAACAAAAAAGGATAGTAATCCGACAACACTAGCAACGAGCAAAAGGAATATCGTACGGAGAAAAGAGGCGGATGATAAACCAGTGACAACTGGAAAAATTATACAATCTCATATCCGGAACAACAATTATGAACAACCCACAACAATCTGAACAGGGGAGCACAACGCTCAATGCCCCCTGCAACCTGCCAGCAGCAGAGACAACAGCAACAGTAAGCGACCGCTCCACGGTCAACCCAGTAAGTTTCTTCACTTACAATACCAATATAAAAAATGTAAATATATTTCCCCAACTCTTAATAAAATATATTGCTTAAATAAAATATATATTATTATATTTTATAAATTTTATAAAATATCTATAATAAGTCTTTGTCTTGCGACTGAGTCGTAGGCCTTTATGAAGTCAACGAACAGTTGGTGAACCGTCTCTCCGTATTCTCACTTCTTTTCCAGCAGTTGCCTTATTGTGAACATTTGGTCGCTTGTTGACCGGTTCCTACGGTATCCGTATTGGTAGTCTCCCAGTATTTCTTCTGGGTGTAGTGTGATTCTCGCCAGTATGACAGATCTGTCGCCTTTTTTGAAAATGGGGACGACTATTGAGGTTTTACATTCTTCCGGAGTGACTTCCTTATCTTATATTGTTTTGATGAGTCGGTGGATCTGTGGGGGTACGAGGTCACGACGCCGCACGGGCGAGAGTTCTACCTCGTCCCCACAAATCACGAAGGTATCGGGCAAGTACAACACCGAGGGAAAAGCACAAACATCGGACCAAAAGAACAATTAGGTACATACATCAATGAACGCCGAAGGCACTGAAACACAGAAAATCAAAAACTCGAATTGAAAGGTGATCACCGACTTTTTATTGCTTTACTTAGAACTTAATATTAAATTGCCTTGATTTTTATAATTGTTAACAAGGTGAAAAAAAAACGACTTCCTCACACGACTTCGAGTATTTTTGCGTCCTCGGCGCGCGACGAGGAGCGAAAAAGGCAACGAGCATGGCTGTCGGTGGATGTAAGAGGACTCACCGATATTAAATCGCTGTTAAAAGAAATTCAGCTGTGAAATTGGTTCTCTTAAATTAAGGGTGCATTTCCTGTTCCGAGAGAGACGTAAAGTCTCTCTTTGGAGTAACCAAACCGATCTCATAGAGGAGATCCTCACGATACACAAGTGTGTGTGTACGTCGGTTATTTTTAAGGATTCGGCCATAAAAACATATCTGAAACTCAAGGACGGGGCATAATGGGCATCCAAGAGATGTGTGTTTGTTGAAACAAACGAATTGCATTTCGTTGGATGCTAATGGATTTGTATTTGCTTATGCATCTAGTTCGTGAGGGAAAAGATTCGGCGAATTAAAGGATAAGGGCAATATGACCTGATGCATAGTTCGGTAATGAGGGTCGGCTAGATAAATAGCAGCCGCTCATTAAATAGAAAATGTGATTCGGATACCACAAACGATATGAATTGTCTATGGTATCGCAGGCACCTATGTAGGAACAGCAATCTTCGATTTGCACATGGTGCGAGTTAGGGAATTTTATTGCTGGAAGAAAAAGGTCGCCGGCCGATGTGTACGTAAAGAAATTTACTTGGCGAAGTTGGGAAAATAGACGGCGCAATATTTATGATCCCTGTCATGAAGGTAATAATGTATGTAAACCGAATTATTTTGTTTACCGGAATTCATCTAAGGAAATTTAACTGGCGATGTAGATGCCGAAATTGATTGGAAATTCCTGGTTAGCTAATAAAGAAATCTTAACGAGCAGTGGTATGCGAAGAGAATGCATGAAGGTAAGTTTTCTTTACAGGAACTTGAAGATCATAGATTTGATCTCTTAAATGTGTGCAGCATTTTTAGGTGCCGAATGCGAATGCATTGGCGAAGACTTATGCGTCTTGGGTGATGATTATGGGGGCTTTTAAGGTAAGTGTACCGTGGGGTTTGGCGGAACCGCTACAGATCTAACAGATACACACACAATACACAAGCAAATAGTGAAGAACACCGAGAGGAAATTTGAATAAGCAAAACTTCAGAGCTATAGCGTTAACATAACAATTCCACATCAGTTAAATCTACTTCAGTTTAGAAATCGAATTCGTGCACGCGGCAGTGGCCTGATGTGTTGAGCCTTGGTTCAATTTAGTGATTCTAACCGTCATAGCGTCAGTTCGAATCACGCGTCCTTCGGGTGCCTCCCCTCCGTGCTCCACAAGCTCTGCCGGTATGCAGTCGACTCCGGGAGCATTGTTGTTTTTCAATCGATTTATTGCGTCTACAACTTCGTTGAAAAGGGGCTCTGGGGTTAGAGGCTCGGCTGTATGTACGTCTGATGCGTTTATTTGTGGTTGATGGGTGCGCACATTGAGCAGGTTTTCAAAGTACTGCCTCCATCTTGTTACGATATTGTTTGCTTCTGTGACCTGTTTTAAAAATTATATACAATCAAAATTACCTTCATTGCATTGAATGCAATTTGTCGTTGAACAGTTTGAACCCGCAGCCTTGTATGCCCTGTTGGATAGTTATCGAAGCGAGGGAGAGGGGGGCATAGTCGTGTAACACTGACGCACAGAGATAAACCAAATTAAATCAGTGAATGATTACCGACTCGTCCGTATGTTAATGACACACCATCTTACCACCTAATGTCATATTAATGATATCTAAATTACCTTATTGATATCACACATATAGTCAACCATTTATTTGCCATCAAACTGTATTCAGAAGTACTGCCTATAGAAAAAAAAACACGTACTTTCCTAACATCAAATCGAACTTGTTACTCCTGATGATTTTTAGGTTTATTTAATAAGAGTGTGAGTTAATACTCTGTTAAAAGTCTAACAGATAACTCGCATATTTCCCGATATTTAACGACACCTTACCCACTAAACACCTTTTCAACATATCACACGATAACAACTGAATAAATACCTTATAATATAAAGTACGACGATTTAACACGCATATTAAATTATACACATCTCCCTCCACTGGCATATGTTAATCCGCCCTCACAGACACATTAGAGAGAAAGGTTACTTCGAATCTACTTATCCGTGGTAAACATGAAAGCGAGTCGTTGAGTCTACCTCTCGACGGCAGCCACACCTTCCACCACTTATCACTTGTCACGTATTTTAATTAATACCAAGAATCTAATTACGCCTGACATGACTGTTAGCTTTGATATTATATAGAAACCGTTTAACTTAATAGCAGCCTTAGATCACATGACACCCACTTTGTCATCCGCAAAATTGAATCACAATTCATAATTCAAGAATCACCACAATCACTCACCCTAAATTGGACCCAACGGTCCTAAGGATTGAATGCTTACATCAAATCTCTAGTGATTTTCCATTTCATTTAGAAATATGTGCCTGCCCTAGTCATATGAGTCCTTTCCTGGCCTGTCTAAGCGTTGTACATCCACACGCACATAACGTCACGTGTGCCAGGCACCATGCGCCGCCTTAACAAAATATTAATTCCCATAATAGCTGGACCGAGGCAATGGGTACGTATCCTTACGACATACACATTCCAGTCCCTCATTCCATAATACAAGAGCCAGGACATCCACAGGAAAATCGATGCCCCACACGACAGAAGATCTGCACACGGTCAGTCCGGCATCCCGTATGTATGTTTCACAAACATATATTTTAATAAAAATGTCAAATCTGTCGAACACAATTTTTCGAACATAAACAATATTTTTATGGGAAATGAAAGTGGGTTGGACCAGTTCAACGAGACCCAACGGTCATCACCACTTCCTTAAAGGAAAGTTGAACTTTTATCTAGAACGAAGACATTCTTCAATCGCTTAGACTCGGATAATTATTATGAAGGACCAACTGTCACTCAATATAATAAACAACAGGAAAACTTACAGAACAAAAACAATAAAGAAAATGGAGTGGGACTATGACAACAAAGAGGAGAAAGGACACATGACGACGCCGACAGACGGTCATTTCACTCTCAGTCCAATTCCATGAATTATGGCCATGGCAGGAGCCCTGCTGGCGAGTATATTAAAAACTCATAATTTCATTACTCAGATTGGACATATCTGACTTTGGGACGTGTGAGGTCAAGTGCTCCTGCAGGATGGGTGCTGATACACATGAAAAATACAGACTACGAGTGCACTAGTAACATAGAGGGCGCTGACTGTTCGGTTCGGTCATTTATGTGTGCGGTTTACCGCCGGCTCAGGTTGATTCGGTTAAATGACTAACTGCCCATGTGCGATTTACGACCTCTCACCAATCCGCCAGGATACTGCGACGAAGGTTCACGTACCCGAACAAAGCGGCGACTACAACCATATCGAAGGAAAATTGATTTCGTGGCGAGTAGTCGATTATTTTTATTGCGTTGGTTTCGAGTATAATTGAAATCGTAGGTGAGATGGTGATCAAGCTCTGTTACACGTTGAGACCGAATAAATTGGTGGCCACTGAAATTAATGGCATCAAATGAACATTTGATGCTCACATAATTAGACATAATTTTCCTGTCAAATGGATTTAACACGATTTTATTAGACAGAAACATTTTAAAGCATGCAAGGATACCTTATAGTGGATGTGTTTGAATGTAGACGGTTGCATTCAAAGTGGGACAGTAAATCAGTGTATTCAAAGATACTACTTAGGCAAAATCAATGGCGGTTTGAAACGAAAGGACAAACGCATCATGTATTATTATTATCAGAGTGATATCGGATATACGGTACTGATAAATTGTCGATTCTCATGTGTGCCATTTTCTCTAGTGCGATTACATGCTCGTGTATGTTGATTGGAATTGCCACACCACTGTATCCCCAATTATTATATTTCGAAGCGTCGAACCAGACAGATTTAGCCCAGTTGACTCACCGAGGAAATGATGTAAGGGTTTTCTATTGGAGAGTATATGGAGTCTCTACGGTTCCACAACCCTTCAGAGAGACCCCGGTCTCTTCGACCATGAAAAGGATTCATGCCCCAATTCTCCACGCCACATGGTGCGCAATGAAGCACGAGTAAGTTATACACGTGTTGTAGTAGTGTTTGGAGTTGTCCACTGTTCCCTTGACGAGAGGAACCCAATGAAAAAGCAGCGAGGAACCACAAAAAAAAAACAAGGTCCGAGATCTTTATTCCTTGAGATTAACTTTTATTTTTCTTATTATTTAATTCGGATACACTTTGTTTTATTGCGATGAACGGATACCCGTGATGTTAACTCCAATGGTGTGGGCGCGATGAAGGTTGGTTGCAGACTGACTGGTGGGCATAACTGCCAATTCAAATAAGTGACGCTGCTCGTCTCATCGTTGGTGACAATCGGCCAGCTGGTTCGTGACAGCTGCTGCGCAACTGGTATACACTGCGAATGTACTAGATTTCTCCAGCACATACAATTGCCGATCCGCAACAACACGAGTTGTACTGTATTCGGGTAGCTCGGCGAGCGGATCGCGGAATTAACGAGAAAGATCAAAATTAAAAAGCAGAGGCATATTACTAATACCGTGGGAGAGCTGGTCGAGGTCATTGGCTGCCTTTACGATAAGGAAGTAAAAAATCGCTTAAAGAAGCCATCTGCGCCGGCTGAACCAAGCGGTGGAAACGTGCAAATCCAGCCAAAGCAAAACTAGCACACAGTCGTTAGCAGGGTCCCGGGGCAGATCTGTGGGTTTTTGCTGCTATTGTCTCTGAAAGTCTTCTCATTGGTCAATAACAAAAACACCAGTTCATCATCATCTTCTTTATTACTTCCAAAAATTCAAACATAAAAATTCACTATGAACTAAACTAACAAAACAATCAAATCAAGTGCCTCCTCTGTTCACGCTTTGGCAGTGGGTTATACACCGTGTTTAATCAACAAAAATGTTAACTTAGCAGAAAAGTAACTTCAATTATTTTTGGTGCAAGTATATTTACAATTTGAATGATTTCTTTACAACTACGCGTTCACAATCACTGGTACTTGTACACCGTGTTTAATTAATAATATTGTCTTACACTACTAAAAAGGTAACTTAGATTAATTTTGGGGCACAGCGTATTTACAATTCCAATAATTTTTTCACAGCGTGTCAGTAACAAACTGATCCGAGTCAGTAAAAAGGCTACTTTAGTTATCTTGTCGGACGTTTGTTCACCGACAGTTGTTGGTTCAGACTGACTTCATCCGCTAATAACACTCCAAGGAAAAACAGAATAAAACCTCAACTGCGTCCCCTAGCCTAAAAGTTCTACTGGAACGATCTCCGACGATCAGTCCCAGCGAAGATGCGCACACATACCATGATTACTCCGGTTGCCAATGCTGAGCATCCCCCAGCAAACGAACCGCGGACACTCAGATACGATTGTCAAGGACGCAAACAACACCTGCAGCTGCGACCAACCGTCATAAACGAGGTTGTTTATATTAATTCTGACTGTGCGCAGTCCCTTGGCTGCTCGTGTACAAACCCATAGCCGTCCGAGGATTTGCCTTCCCGTGAGTATGTTTACGTTAGGTAACACAACGTGTAGCATCTATGCCGTTTCGCTGTGCGTGTCCGCAGATAGTCGAAACACAGAAACAGAGGGTCATAACCAAAAGGGTTGCAATTATACGGTATGTGGTATTAGGAGGACGTTTGGATGTTTATACGACTGGTGACTATGCGCCACATCCACGCCGATCGTACATCCTCCGTCTGATAAGTGTGCGGCATTTACATTGTTGCATCATGGGCTTTCCTCTCGAACGTCGGCTGGGCATGGCTCATTCATTGCCCGTGGTTGGCTTCGCGACCTAAACACTCGCTACATAACGGATACAAGAGAATATCCTCTGCACGTGTGTGGCGGCATTGGGCAAGAGTTTCATGCATCGCAATGATTCGTCAAGTTGATCCGCTGGTGGTGCGACCAAATTGCGTTTAGGGAAATCATTGTTTGATGTTAATGCTTATTGCCCTAGTATGACTTATGAATTTAGATTTTTAGGAGCGTTTTGTGTTGGCAATTGGGCAGGCAAGTATTGGCGTTCCATGGAACTGCCACCATGCTTGTTTTCATGTTTTTTGTATGCCCTAGGGGGAAGTTGGGTGTCGTACCTGGAGAAGGCGAGTGGCGGCGTTTAATTGAAACCGCCACAGATCAATGTTGAGTCACCCCATTATAATTGGTTTACAATTGGCCAGGGGGGAAGGAAGAGGGATGCGAGGTTAGAGGGTGAAGAGGCTCCAAAATATGGTACTGGGAAGGCCAACATTGTGAAAAGAAGGAGACCACGCCCGGACGCTATAATAATATTCAAAACTGGGTAAAAAACATATGCGGATATACTGAAGTTTATGAAGGCCAAGCCAGAGTTAAGTGAAAGAAAGTCAGCAAAGGGGGAATTGCTGCTAGAACTGAAACGCCGACCAAAGGCCATCACCGAGACACTGAAAGCAAAGGTACAACAAGTACTAAAGGAAGATGCTAAGGTGAAAACAGTGTCACGGGAAATCACGGTTGAGTGTCGTGATTTAGATGAGGTGGCTACTGTGGAGGAAATCCTGACAGCGATCGCTATAGAGTTTGTGGCGGTTCCGCCAAACCCCACGGTTCACTTACCTAAAAAAACGCCCATATCTCCCATCCAATCACGTAATTTCGTTAATGCAATCGCATTAGCAACTTAAATGCTTTACGCATCTAGGATTATCTAAGGTATAATCTAAAAAGCTTCAGTAAAAGAATTCTTACCTTTTCTTGCATTCCCTTCGCATACAAATTCCTGTAAGAGTTCTTTCTTACCTTACCATAAATTCCCTGTAATAAAATTTATCGGTTCGCATATCATACGACCGCATATCAGGGAATCTTACCCTTGAGTTGGGTAATCCCAGCCTCAATATGTGTACATAAAAACTATCTATGGACACATCGGCTGTCGACCCGTTTAGCCAGCGATAAATAGTCCAACACCAGCTGCATGTAATTAGCACCATTCACGTTGAGACTATTTCCCTAACTCACACCATGAGTAAACAAAAGCCGCTGTCCTTCATCGGGCATTCTGGCGATACGCAAATAATTCAATAATCCTAGTATCTCAAATGCACCTACCATCTAATGTTTACTCATTTGAACTCTCAGGATTCGTTTCCCAGTAACCTCTCACATAAACAAAGAACTCCACGATCCTTTTTTCCTTTCTTTTTTTCAGGTTCATTCCCACGGCCTTGTGTATGAAAAAAAAACCAAGTGATCTTCACTCACACATACACATACATTGCCAAGTCTTTCTTCCTTGTTTCCACCACGAGAGAAACACTTTCTCTCTCGAGAATACTCACCCCAAAACGATTGAATATCGTTAAGTCGTAGCTTAACCACCAGACACGCCGGTTGGGTTTTTTTTTTTTCCTGCTCCCGGCGGCGTCGCGGGGACGCATCCATCCTGTAGTCCCGTATCTGTCTACGCCCCTGAGTGTATCGAGTCTTAACTCCATTGTGCATGTCGGACACAACAGGAAAACTGCTTGAGCGAGTAATTGCCAGTCGCCTGGAAGAATTCACTGGAGGAACATCGGGGCTCTCTGAATCGCAGTATGGGTTCCGGAAAGTTAGATCAACCGGAAAGGCACTATCTGTGGTGTGCGACATCGCTCGCAATGCGATAGCTGGAGCACGATGGCTAGGTGGTACCAAAAACTATTGCGCGGTGGTGACGCTAGATGTCAAAAATGCTTTAACTCAGTGAATTGGAATAGTATTCTAGAAGCGTTGCGCGATCTACAAGTCTCGCCCTACTTGGTGCGTATATTAGAAAACTATCTCTCGGGTAGAAGACTACTCTACGACACAGATGAGGGACCACAGGAATATAAAATAACAGCGGTGTACCTCAGGGATCTGTATTAGGTCCGCTATTATGGAACATCATGTACGATAGTGTGTTCAGGGTCAAATTACCAGAAGCGATTAGAATCATTGGGTACGCAGATGATTTGGTAATAGTGGACGTCGCTAAACATAGAGATGACCTGGAGAATATTTGCTCCCAAGCAATCCAGAGCATTAAATGCTGGCTAGATATAGGCGGACTGAAACTAGCTCACATAAGACGGAGGCAGTTTTAATAAGCAGCCGCCATAAAGTTGAACGTCTTGTTTTGGAAATAGAAGGACTAATAATCAGATCCAGTCTCTATATTAAATATCTTGGTATTATACTCGATAACAGGTTGAGCTTCAAGGAGTGAAAAAACGGCAAGTGTATGCAAAGTTTTGGCGAGACTGCTACCCAATGTTGGAGGACCCCGGCCCCACATAAGGAAACTCATAACAAGTGTCAACACCACCACTATAATGTATGCAGCTCACATATGGGCAGGAGCCGCACAGTATAAGTCGTACATGAGGGGAGTGAACTCAGCACATAGGCTGGCATCACTAAGAGTATACTGTGCAATCCGAACGGTATCCGAAGATGCCATGAATGTTTTGGCCGGGAAGACACCAACTGACATTGCAGCTAAAGGAAACACTGCAATCGGATAAGGTCTCTCAAGAGAATCGTCGGAGAATGCGGTCACAGTTAGACCTCTCAAGCCTAGAGAATGGCAACGAAAGTGGGATTCTTCCACCAAAGGAAGATGGACCCACACCATGATACCTGATATAGAAACATGGGTGAAAAGAAAACATGGCGAGTACTACTTGACTCAGCTAATATCAGGCCGTGGATGCTTTCGGCAATACTTGCACAAGTATAAACATGTGAATCACCCATACTGCTTGTACTGCGAAGGCCAAATAGAAAATGCGGAACACGTACTCACAGAGTGCGTGAGATTCGAAACCGCATGAACGATTTTGGAGAGACATATAAGACGGGCAGTTACTCCGGGAGGAGTAATAGAATACATGCTGAGTTCAAAACAGTCATGGTCCGTAACAAATGGTATTCTCGGTGAAATGATGCAGCAGTTGCGACGTGACGAGCGGAGTAACAGGTAAAGTCCGTCCCGCCCCGCGATGGAATATCTAAAAGTAAGTTTCGCGAGGATCAACGGGAATATGTGCCTGGCGGAAGGTGGTTTTAGTCGGTAAAAACCCGGCATGTCATGATTTCGACCAACAAAAAAAAACACACACAGAGATTCATGATGCAACCCATGGCAGCTCGTCCGCAGGGAGCGACGCGCGGCTCATCTAGACGACCCGCCAGCAGATCGCCAGGGGAACACCACCACACCTGCGATGAGGGCTACTGGGGAGAAAACAGGAAACGTGCGATGTGCAAAACAACAACCTTATTTCAACTTAAACGCAAATAAGTGTTACTTGCTGAGGGGGAACAAATAAATCAAAGAAAGTAACGTGAATCTGCACATGGCAGAACAAAGACAACAAAAAAACAACGAAAGTATTTACCACACTGATGCCACGATAGGAGAATCATGGGGGCACAAGCAATCTCGATGAAATTCAGATGATTCATTCTGCGTCGACGGGTTTCCCTGTGGTCGTTTGGCGGTTTTTTTCTTGATTGCGGCTTGTGTTCCACTGAACACTGTCCATTTTTTTACTTTGTTTTTATTTTTTATTTTTGTATTTCAACACTCACTCTAATATCCGCGCCGACACACTCACCCGTTTTCACGAAGGTTACGGGTCTTTTCTCGGATGTTGTAACTTACCTAACTTAAAAACTTTCTTCAAAGGATGGAAACTCACCCGGTTGTTCTTCCTTTCTCTTTCGTTCTCTTATCCCTTGGTGTCCTCTCCTTACCAAGGGATTTTTCCTTTCCAGTAGATCGCACCCTCACTTGTCCTACGATTTCGTATTGTTCGTAGGAATACTGTGTGGATGCACCCACACACACAGACGCGAACGTTGCTCTCTGTGTGGCCGGAGATATGCCGAGGATCGTCAGGATTTTCACACATCTGCGGTATCCCTTTGTGTACATTACCCGCATGTGGTTTATGGCTCTGGTGATTTCCTCGGCCGAAGTCATTATCTTCCGCTGCGATATTTACATGGTTTTTAATTCCTTGTAGGAACAGTGTCGGTTGTTTGGTTTAGTGTTTAACCTTTGTTCCCACAATAGTTCTTTCAATAAGGAAAACCAAATTGTGGTTGGCTCAAGGAAAGGTCATACATTTGTTTATTCCTTGGCCATACATTTATCGCCTGGGATTTTTCTGCCTGTCGGCATCTGGCGCTGCCGCACCGGCCACTTGTGTTTGCTCAGTTAATGGGTCGTCAAACAATTCCTTTTCTGGGTAGTGTCCTTCGATAGCCGTGCAGGCATGAGAAATCGGTCGAGAAATTGGGCCCAGGTGTCTGTGAATACGTGGGGTCGAGGACGCCCGTATGCATGTTCCCTTTAGCTGGGCGGAAAGGTAAATTGGGCCCACGTCTGTGGGCACGTGGGCTTGAGGACACGGTAAGTATGTCCCTTTTAGCCAGGCGAAAGGTATTTAACCCCGCAATGGTTTGTGCGGTTCGCAGCACCATCACAGTGGTATATTCAACACCGATCTTAAAGACATTCTGGAGGGATGGGAGTGTAGCTTCATCATAGGCAAATCAGCGATTGATCAGATATTTACCATTAGGCAGGCGATGGAAAAATGTCTCGAATTTAAGATTCCATTATATCATCTATTCATAGGCTTTAAAGCCGCCTACCACAGCATAGCCAGGGTAGAACTATATGATGCCGTGAGAGAGTTCGGCATTCCAAATAAATTGATACGACTTTGTAGGTTGGGCATGACCATCGTAACTAGTCAAGTAAAAATAGCGGGATTGCTGTTCCAACCAATAAACATCTTTAATGGACTCCGACAAGGGGGCCGTCTGGTCTGCCTCCTCTTCAACCTAGCGTTGGAGAAAGCAATCCGCGACTCTGAATCACAACTAGAGGGACTATTGTCACCAAATCCAGCCAGATACTTGCCTACGCAGACGACATCGACATCATCGCTAAGTCCCATTCGGCATTACAGGACTCCTTCACCCAGATCGAGCAGGCGGCACAAAAACTGGGACTGCACATTAATGAGGGAAATCTAATTATATATTGTGGCAACTTTTGCGAAGAGAAGACCTAACACTGGGCAAATCCACTATCGTACCAAATCGTTCAAGCTACTACTGTACAAGACCATGGTCTTACCAGTAATCATGTATGGATCCGAGACCTGGGTGCTCAGTAAAAAACACTCTGAACTCTTAGCCGCGTTTGAGAGGATGATCTTAAGGAGAATTGTTGGCCCCGTATGTGAGGGATGTATAGAAGGCGACAGCGCGGCAGACCTAGTCTGCCATAGAGGGGGCCTGGGAATGCCAAACTGGATGACATCGGCTCGAAATTTTTTATATGTGCTTAGGATTTAATGAGGTTCTTTATTTTTCCTGGAAAAGGTCAGAAAAAAACCAGGAACTCTGTTTATTTTAGCTTAGCCTAATTAAATTTACTTAACATAACATAATCTAACTTAATCCAATCTTATTTACAATTTACGATATTTGATATTGCAATAATAGTGCCAATTTGATGACTTAAAAATAATATTTACAATGTGATTATAATTTTGATTTATGTGGATGCGGGATTTCTTGTTTTGATTGAGGGTAGTAAAGGATAATGTCAGGTATGTTCTTGAAGTAGGGGGGGTGCCATTCGGTTGTGTGTCAAAACTTGGAATCTTGGACAATTGCTGGATGTTTCTGTATTGGGATTGATTGGGTGCCAGATCGGTGTTGTGGTACACGACCTCGTTTAGATCGTTAACCAGTATGCCTGAGGTAAAGAGAGTTCTGATTTGAAGACAATTAGGGTAGTGTGTTCCCGTATTGGATGGGGGTGATGGTAGGTATATTATAGAGGATTGGGAATGTTAGGGAGATTTTCTATAAATTTTCTCGATAGTTCTAAGGCGCAACACAGATTGTTGCAACTATGATATATATTTGAGTTGGTTTTACGGTGTAAGCCAGTGAGAACCCGGAAACATTTTCTTTCAAAAACTCGCAACTTCTTCTTGAAACACCCGGACAGTCGACTGCTGTTTACTTTCGGGCTCATACGCGTAAATCCACGATTCATCACCTGTCACGATTTCATAGACGTGTTTCGAAGCACCGCGACCGTATTTTTTGAGCATTTCTTTCGACTAATTGACACGAGCCTTTTTTGGGCGATTGACAAATTGTGTGGGATCCAACGAGAACAAATTTTTTTGACAGTCAAATGTTTATGCAATATTGAATGTATGCTGGTCCCACTAACGCCTAAGGTTGTCTCAATCTCACGATAGGTCACATGACGATCTTCCAATATCAGTTCGCGCACAGCATCAATGGTTTTCGGAAAAACAACTGATTTTGGACGACCTTCACGAAATTCATCTTGGAGTGAACTACGACCACGATTGAATTCACCATACCATCGATAAACACTGGTCCTTGGTGGAGCTTCATCGCCAAAAGTTGAATTGAGTTCATCCATGCACTGTTGCTGAGTTAATCCCCGCCGAAAGTTGTAAAAAATAATCGCACGAAAATGTTGACAATTTAATTCCATTTTTGGGCCGAGATGAATCTTTTAAGTTACTGTAAACAACACAAATAGCGCTCGTATGTCAAAACGTTCTGAGTGCGTATAACCTCAAAAATGTCCAACTTTACGACAGAGCTGTCAATTGCCGGATTGCAACACTAGGGTTGCCAAATCCCGAAACATAAGAGGCAACCCTCGTACAACACAAAATGTCAGAAGCGGCATAAAGGCGATTACGACAGCTGATGCACAGGGATGGCTTCTCAGCACCTTACGATATTAAATACGTGGTATACCACAAATCCTAATCATTAAAACATTAAGTTGAATTATTCAGATTAGAATATATATCAACTGAAATTCGAATGGTGCATATTTAAAATTGATTACTTATAGAAAAATTATAAAAAAACGAAATATTAAGAAGTTTTTTATTTTTATTCTTTTATTTTTATTGTCCTTCTCCCAGGAAAGGTGAACCTATAGCGCTGAGTCAGCGCCCTGAGATGCTTTTTTTTTCTCGACCGGGTCCATCAGCCAAGCTCCGAAAAATGGTGAAAGACTTCTCTCAAACACTTCACGAAGCCTATAGCTTAGTAGGGTGGTATTTCAGTGGGCTGCTGAGGTTTGGGACCATACCTACCACTCAGTAATCGTGCCGAACTGCACAATAGCAAGAGTCGTCAGTTGAACCTAGGTTTGCACAAACGTTAGACACAACCTCCTTACCAACTCAGCCATTGAGACGGCAAGTACCATGGTTGTAGTAGTGTTTGGAGTTGTCCACTGTCCCTTGACGAGAGGAACCCAATGAAAACACACCGAGGAACCACAAAAAAACCAAAGTCCGAGATCTTTATTCCTTGATATTAACTTTTATTTCTCTTATTATTTAATTCGGATACACTTTGTCTTATTGCGATGAACTGGTACCTGTGATGTTAACTCCGATGGTGTGGGCGCGATGAAGGTTGATTGCAGACTGACTGGTGGGCATAACTGCCAATTCAAAAAAAGGACGCTGCTGACCTCATAGTTGGTGACAATCGGCCAGCTGATCCGCGACAGCTGCCGCGCAACTGGTATACACTGCGAATGTACTAGATTTCTCCAGTACATCCCAACACATTCAACTGCCAATCTGCAACAACCATAGAAGTAGAAAGTATAAAATACGAAATGTATTATTTGCCAATATATTGAAGACTTGCAATAAAATCAGTTGGTTTTTATTTTAATTCTCGTTTCTTAAACCATAGAAGAGTTTACAGTATTATCTAATAAAAAAAATAAGATATTTTTTTATAACAAAAAAACGAACGTGAGTTAAAAAAAAAAAAGCCGGAAACCGGATATGAATGGGCATTCTTATATGTGTTATTTGTATGAAGAACATCCCATATATTGATATCCGTTAATGAGTGCGAATAAAAGTATAATGTCCTAAAATCGGTTTGAAATAAGCAATTTTTCCATAAGTATTGTTTATAGTGAACTCTGTAAAAAGAGATAAACCAACTGCTTTTACGTTTTTGTTCCAAGGCAAGTAAATGACTATAACTCATGAGAGTCGCTCTTAACTTCAACCGATACATATAGACGCATTGAAAAATACCGACACTACAGTCAATATGAATGCATTAACTGTCCTTTGCACGATCGACTAAACTACTTCTATTGCTAAGTGACTATTGAAGACACCATGAAACCAGAAGACGCATCGGTTAAAGCAATAACCAAATCATCAATTTCACAGATGTCGTCCTGTAATTTCGTTACTTCAACTACTGGTGTAACTACACTCTTCAAAGTCACGTCACTGTCACAATTACCCACAAAAATACTCCAAATGCAATAGAAATACTCCAACTACAAAGGACTCCCACTCCATCGCTAAGGGCTTAGAAAGACTTTCCTGCTTGTTGTTTCAGACAAAATTTCATTCCGAAAACTTTTGTGACATACAACAAGGCTAGCGTAATTGCGAAGGATTACAACATGTCTTGTTGGCTCATCGTCCTAGACGTTCCAGTGCATCTATCTATACATCGCGTTTATTACAGCGTCGACACGTATGTGTAGAAAATCCAGTCACAACTTTTACGTAATCCTGAAACCACAATAATTGTCTTCCAAAGTCTGGCGGAGTGTATTAGAAAATGAAGTGACACAACGAGAGGAGCTCTCAACGGTTCCTCGTCATCTTGGGTTCGTCCTTGCTTGTACTCGTACATGGAATAATTGTAGCCCAGCGGAATCTTGTTTTGGTTAATCTAGTTTTTCGAACTATCTGCGCCTGTACTTCTCTCGAGGCCGGTGTACTCTTCGAGTCCGCACAACACTAGTAACAACTAGGCTTTCAGTAAAGTAGACGCATCCCATTTCTCCCCAAGAAACGAGTTGAGAAAAGTGTTTTTTCTTCTTTTTGTATTTTTACTAGAGAATGAAAAAGGACATTGTGGAAAATTGCAAAGTTTGACTCAATCTGGTGACTCGTGACTGCTTCTCTGCACAAGAAGCGCGACCGAGGTTCAGTCGAATTACGGAGACATGTAGACACCAGAAGGTGGCAGTAGAAGGATGAAATGCTTTGCAATCAGCATGTGGGCGCCATTCAGTGAAGATGGGTGTTCCATATTCGGCAGCGTGACTGTGAAGTACATTCATTACGGAGGTCCTTTGATTTATTTTACGAGCGTGTCCCAAATGGGCGGTTAAACAAGATCATTTATATCCTTTTTTGTTTTTGTTGTTCTGTTCTGTTGTTTCCATCGAATTTGGGTTTCTTGTTTTTATCCTTGGTGCTCCCATCATCTCTGTCCTGCCCCCACATAATTCTAGATTGTCCTGCAATTGGAACAACAACTAGAACACAATGCACGCTTCCATATTCTGGCTCAAGGGGAGAGACATTTATGTTTACGAGTGCAACGCCTCTTGCTCTTGAAGCTATGATGAAACTGGGTGTTTCTTGTTATTATTTTTGGTCTTGTGGATCCTTTTTTTTAGTGCTGTGTGCGGCTTTATATCGTCCATAGAAATGAGGGCGAAACTGGACAGTGGAAGAGCAAATGTTTTCCATGAGCGTAAATACGAGCCAAAAAGTTGGGTCTTCATCTTGTCGTGGAAACATGTTTTTTCTAGTACCCTAAAACGACTTGAATTGATTCTTTAGCTTGAGAAGAGGGCAAAACGATTCGAGTTGAAATAAGGATAATTTGTTGGAAAGGGGAAACTTTATGAGGAAGAGCACGTCATCAAGCAACTGGGGCGTCCATGTCGACTCTATGACCTTAGGAGAATTAATTGCATTCGTTTTGGCTCTCGTTGTACAACACCATTACGTTTGATAGATAAAGTTGGAGTTGTTATGCATTTTTCTATTGGTGCAACGAGCAGATGTAAGAGATGAGAAGTGTGTGGGTATAAGACATAAACTGAAGAATGTTATTCACCTAGTTCACATGATCATAGTTTATTAAAAAAAAAGTCAAAAAAAACATTCCTAGTTACAACTTAAAGCTATACCATAAAAGTGCGAGAAAGGTTAGTATGCTCTAAATGAAGAAACTACTAAATTCCTGGAGCTGAAGATGATTAGAAAAGGTTTTTTTTTTTTTAAATATTGACGTAAGTTACCAATTATAAAATAGAGCCATCAATTTCAAATCACTTTATAAGTGAGCTCCATCAAGGGACTTAGCCGTACAGTGAGATATCACTCCTTTATGCTATAGGCTTCGTAAGTTGGGTGGATCAAACAAAGATCTGGAATAGGTGGCAACTTGGGTTCTTGTCGCATAGTGAGATACACATACTACACAGTGTTGGCAACATAAAAACATTGGACCAGCATGTGTACTCTGAGATACGGCAGCTTGTCGTAAAATGCGATTCTTTCAGTGAAATACCACTCCATTAACCCATAGACTTCGTGCAATGATCTGAATCTTGCATCAGTGAATGAAGTGTTGGCCTGGTACGTTTAGCAGCCAATAAGTACATCGTTACTCATCTCCTAATTGCAGGAAACTCAACGAATCGTAAAAATCCACAACGCAATCTTTATTCCTCGTATTAAATACCTCAAGTACTCACGTCCGCGTGCCAATAAGACATCACAAATTCTTTTCATGGATCAAGTCATAAAAAACAAGAAGTAATTCCGGACTTACATATCCATGTAAATCAACACAAAAACTTTTCCAATATATTGCCACCTGTCTATCTGCCGCGCTATTCCTATCTCTGATGGCCAAATTCCTCAACGACACGTATTCTATCCGCAAACAAACAAACAAACAGAAAGGATACGTTTCCACCTCGTTTGATGTCTTGGCTCATATTACTTTCCTTGAGAGTGTTTATTACAATGAACGTTGTAAAAAGAAAACTAAGCCACCGTTTTTCTCTAGGTCGTTGATTTGAAAAAATACATCCCTTTTAGGTCTCCTTACTGATAAGGACACATGAATCCTGTGGTCATGCCAACAGACATCTTCATTCAAATTTATGCTTGCAACCAGAATCCGCCGGGAATATCTAATAACTTGTGTTACCTGATATCGGTAAAAATGAAAGGTGAAAGCACAAGTCCAGGACGAGTTTCGTTGAATCGACCTTCTTACAAACACCGGCTTCCGTGTGCCATAAATCATTTTCTTGCGGTTCCGCAGATTATTCATGGCAGCTGCACACCATCGTCATAGTCGTCTTCGGCATCATGCTTTACCGTGTCAGTTCTTTTACAGCAAGGATATCGACCTTCACTCCGTTAGGCAGGTTTCCTTACGGATCGAAGCTTAAGAAAAAGAAGGCTTTCCCCCTTTACATCTTCAACTTTTTATTGGTATTTGTTTTTTGGCTGAGGTTTTCCTATTTCGACCCTTCGTTTAGTTGGCAATGCAGAAAGGATGAAAACTACATCCAAGAAGTTTGTACAAAAAACCATCTTGTGTATTGTATGTGTTTATAAGCTTTTTATAGTGACTCCTTCTTCCTGAGGTAGATGGGGAGACATGTAAACAATGATTTATTAACAGGTGTACCGTGTCCGTTGAACGTTCTGAATAAATCAATTTTCATTTACTTCGTCCTGATTGTTGGACGTATGTTAATCGTTTTGCGATAAATATCAAATGTCTGGTCGGAATACATGTCATGCCACAACTTGCGGTCTGTAACAGGTGGTATGTTTTCTAATAGAGCTCAAGGAGACTTCAACGTGTTTAACTTGAGAAATGTGTACGAGGTGACCAATAGCGTCAACGTTGTGGAGGACGATAGGATCGGGATGGAGGTTTATACTATAATTCTGTGACATGTTGGGTCACTTGAGAGTGGCGTTTGAGTGGTGTTTGTGGGCACCATTTTTAAATTGTTTATTTATTTGCTGAACTGTGTAAACATTTTTTTTTAAAAAGTTGAAACCATATCCGCAGTCATTTAAATATGAGTAAGAAGGTCGCATCAGGTATAGGGTTTTCCAATAGGGACTTGACAAGTTTGAATTTAATTTGTGAATGCACCCTTTCATTAATCATCGGACTGTCACTGTTGCTGCACAAGCAACAAACATTCAAATCAATGCAGCCTCCAATGTCAATCGTTGCCGCGACGGATGCGGCAAATATCACTTTTCAGGCACTTCTCCACAACATGTCGGAGATTTTTCAATTACCTTGAGCTACAACGTTGGCACTCTATAGCCAACCGAGCCTTCAGTCTCTCACACACACACACGCACACACACTAACCCTGATAATTGACTACGAATTGAAACAATAACTAATTATACTTTATAACAAATTAACCCAATTAATAGTTAGATCTAGTCAACATAATTAATTATTGCCACCCTACATCTGCACCGTACCGGTACATGAGCAACACGAGCACCAAAGCCTCTGTTCTCAACCACAACTACCAACCGCGACTTCCGACGTCGCGGGCATGTCTCTAGTGGAGTTGGTCTAGCTGTTCCCAGTGGGCGACTATTTATGAAACCAACTAGTGGAGTTGGTCTTGCTGGTCCCAGTGGGTGCTGACACGCCCCTTCATTGACAGCACCAATGGGAAGGTCAACACTGGTGCATCGTCGTCGGCCCGGCAAAATGTTGCTGCACAAGCAACAAACATTCAAATCAATGCAGCCTCAAATGTCAATCGGAACTGTCCTACACTTTCGTTACAGCATTAAGCCCCTGAATTTATGCCGCAGAAAATCCAACTTGCGGTTGCAGCAAACTCTATTGGCATTGAACGCTGCCAATTGATCAAATACCAAGATTCAGCAGACTGATAACGGGCCCCGCTGTTGAATGCTGAATGGAGGAGAGTGAACCTGTGACAGTTCACGAGCAGTTTTTTTTATTGCCGTTTTTACTGTTTTAGAAACAGTATGTTTTTTTAACTTGATTCTTCAAAAAAAGAAGATTTTAACTTTGGCTTTATATGTACGGTTTGTACTTAATGATGTTAATAATAAAGGTCGCAGCGGCGGAGAAAACATACAATTTACCGTCGTTTTTTTGTACAATGGACGCGTTTTGTGTACAATGTGTGTCCAATGCGGCAATTCGTAAATTTGCTGTTCTGCTCAATGCGGAACACAATATTGGCTG
Organism: Microdon myrmicae; assembly: GCA_963931805.1. Classification (NCBI taxonomy): domain Eukaryota; kingdom Metazoa; phylum Arthropoda; class Insecta; order Diptera; family Syrphidae; genus Microdon; species Microdon myrmicae. The sequence goes on from OZ007502.1 coordinate 99,547,060, forward strand.
TTCCCAGCAATTGGAGTTGCGGTTCCCAGCTGGCGAAACAGTCACTGTCAATTTATTCAGTAAACTCAACATTTTCATCGTAGTTAAGTACACGAACGAACAACGTCTGCAAATTATAAAAATTGACTACCGCAATTTGGAGTCGGTCACCGCAACTTTAAGAGATCGTAATTCTCGCCCTAGTAGACAGGCAATAACAAGTGTAGTGCAAAGATTTGAGTCTACATATTCGCTGTGTGATGTTGCCGTGCCAGTGAGACAACGGGTTGGTCGAAGTGTCGAAAATATCGCTGCCGTTAAGGCGTCCGTAGCAAACGATCCAAATCAGTCAATTCCACGGCGTTCTCAAGAATTGGGCATCGCCCAGCCCACTTTATGGTGAATTTTGCGTAAGGATCTTGGTTTACACCCATACAAGATTCAGCTGACTTAAGAATTGAAGCCGATGGGCCATTTGAAGCGACGTACGTTCTCCGATTGGGCTCTGGAAAATATGCGCCAAAATGATGAATTTCATCGCATAATCATCTTCAGTGACGAAGCTCATTTTTGGCTCAATGGGTTCGTCAATAAGCAAAACATGCGTTATTGGTCGGGTGAAAAACCGCATGTGCTTCATGAATCACCACTTCATCCACAAAAAATAACAGTTTGGTGTGGTTTGCATGCCGGCGGCGTCATTGGGCCATATTTTTTCGTCGACGATAACGATCGTCACGTTACTGTGAATGGCCATCGTTATCGCGCCATGATTACCGATTATTTTTAACCCGAATTGGAAGATATTGACTTGGGTGATATGTGGTTTTAACAGGACGGTGCCACAAGCCACACAGCACACGATACAATCGATTTATTGAAGAGTAAGTGTGATGAGCGTGTTATCTCAAGAAATGGGCCAGTCGGTTGGCCGCCTCGTTCGTGCGATTTAAAGCCTCTAGACTATTTCCTTTGGAGCTACGTCAAGCATATGGCCGAATGGGAGATGTATATCTCAATACAGGAAAGTACGATGAAGCCATAGACGCTGACAACAACGATTAAAAATGAACCTGAACAAACGGAAGGAATTGATACGTGCCACAATAGCTGTTGTTCCTGAACAACGAAAGTTCGCCGAAGAACAAATGTCCCAGAGTCACAGAATTCTAGGAATTTCTCCAACTATTTTACAGGCTATGAAGAACAATTTTAAACCACCAGTTAGACAAGTTGGAGCTATCTTCCTCAAGAATTTCATTTCGTCTTACTGGTTCGAGACGGAGACAAAACCTGGCGAAGCAATTATCTTCTCAACTCTTGAACATGATCGTGCACTGTTTCGGGGCAATATTGTGAATGCAATTGTGCATCATCATCATCATCGGCACTACAACCGGGAACCGGTCCTGGCCTCATTTAGCAAGTCCTGAGGCTTGTTAAAGTTTCCATAATGATTTGTTTTTTCTGAGCAAGGTCATTAGTCTTTCGCCAGAGGCTCCCCGACGGGGAATCGAACCCCGGTCTCCCACGTGACAGGCGGGTATACTAACCACTATACTATCGAGAAGCAATTGTGCATGCTCCCGACATAATGGTCCGCAGGTTTGAAAGACATGCAAGTCCCAAAAACGTTAATGAGAAATACCTGAACTTACAGAACGGTACTTTCTGACGTTTTCGTCGCGTGTTTTGGATATTTCAATCAAGGATTTCGACCAAACTCGTAACCACGGAGCTTTGTCACAGCGAGCCTTAACACACCTTATGATATACCTAAAATGCTGTGATTCATGTATTCCTGGAAGTTAATTAAACCACACATGGTTGCAATTATTAAGATGTTCTATTTCCAGTAATGTTGTTCACGGAGTCTGATCAAGACCTCTGGGAAAACGACCCGCATGAACTTATTCGAATGAATTTCAGCCCTTTTGGAGATGTTAATTGTCCGGGTCCTGTAGCACAAATATCTCAACATCAGGTAGAACGCAGAAAGGAATTCTACCGAAAACAATGGGAAGCAGCAAGCATCACCAAGCGCTGCTGATAATCAAAGGGATAGAGCACTTTATATAACTGGAACTCTGGCAGATGTGCTTCTGAAAAACGAAGACGCCGTGGTCAAGTGGAATATGCTTACCACATATCTATTTCCAGAGTTTCAAATCGGGCAGACATATGCGAACCGTACTGGTTGGGTATTTCATTACGTTTGTAAGCCAACTAACATCTGCTTCTTTGTTTGACTAATTGTTTTCTCTTGTAATCGGCGGAAAATAAAATGATACACTTCCTATTTTTCCCATTTTACACTCCAATAAAAATAAACAACATTTTTTGCGTTTCATTGGAGTGGAACCCGTATGGATTTACGATCCAAATTAGAACTACGTTCAAAGGTTCGACGATAACATAGAAGGATTCACGATCCAAGAGAGGACTACGTCCGAGAAGTCATCGATGACATAGATGGATTTACGATCCATCAAACATCATTTCAACTTTAACACAGTTAAACAACAATTTAACTAATAATCAACTTTACAAAGCCAAAATACAGTCCACTTATAATTTCCGAGGTTGTTTCATTTCTCTTCATTCTGCAGAAGTCACCGCAGGTAAATCAGGAAGTTTCTATTGGTCTCAGTATTTCGGTTGAGGACATCATTCATCATCATCATCATCATCGGCACTACAACCTGGGACCGGTCTTGGCCTTATTTAGCAAGTCCTGAGGCTTGTTACATTTTCCATAATGATTTGTTTTTTTCCGGGCAAGGTCATTAGTCTTGCGCCAGAGGCTCCCCGACGAGGAATCGAACTCCGGTCTCCCGCGTGACAGGCGGGTATACTAACCAGTATACTATTGAGGAGGACATCATTCGGCTCCTCTTTTAATGAAGTTGCAGGTACTTGGCACGACCACGATACATAACTCAGATACGCCCCGCATACATTAAAGGCACCTCAAGAAGAGGATGATGACCCATCGGACAAAATAGTCAAGAGGACAATGCAATGGAATCGAAGCGGTCAGTACTAAGACAAAGTTCGTCAAGAAAGACACATCCGGTCCTATACCTGCAAGTATCATCTCAAACATCGAATTGCAGATGAATAAGTCCAAGAACCCCGGGAATTGCGATTTTACCACCTCATTTACATCTGTTCCCGGGGCACCGCTCCTCGAAATCTGGGCGCATCGTTCACGCATTCAAGATTTGTCGCTTCTCGCCACCCAGGCACATCTCTGTTAAGTGTCTGGGGTTCTTCGCTTTCGCCGCCTGGACGAAATTCTCTGGGGGCACCCTCTTAATACCGCCCATTGCACATAGCTGCCACGGGGGCACCACTCCAACGGAGTCGGTGTCGAAGACAAGCTTTCGGAAATAAGATGAAGGGACAGAGAAAACCGGGAACAGGAAAGATGCCGGCACCCGTCAGAAAATCATGTCAACGGAAAGCTGTCACCGTTTAGAGTGCACCGCTTCTCGTCACCTGGACTCATCGTTCGGGCATCCTGAATTTGTCGCTTCTCGCCACCCAGGCACATCGCTGTTAAGTGTCTGGGGTCCTTCGCTTTCGCCGCCTGGACGAAATGCTCTGGGGGCACCCTCTTAACACCGCCCATTGCACATAGCTGCCACGGGGGCACCACTCCAACGGAGTCGGTGTCTAAGATAAGCTTACGGAAATAAGATGAAGGGACAAAGAAAACGAGGAACAGGAAAGATGCCGGCACCCTTCAGGAAATCAGACCAACGGAAGGCGAACGGTGTACACAGGGTCCAGCCACCAGTCAACGAAGAAAAGCGCCTAGCATTGGGACTATTTTATCCTGCGACACAATTGAACGAAGGCTTCTACTGATCAACTGATTATTCTTCCTGATAGCAACCCGGATGCGCAACCGTTCTGGCTCAATCAAGTGCCAGTCTAATTCAACAAAATATGCCGCAAGGATTCAACCACAACACTACAAAAAAGAAAAAGCCACCATGTCCAGCACCATCATTCAACCAGTTCATCAAATACGACCACAGGTAACGCTACCGACAGAGAGTTCAGTTCCCATCAAGAAATTCGCCCAACGCCGAGCATTGGTTTAGCGGCGTAGATGGGACATATCCCCAACTGCAACAGCATCAGCCAGAGCAATCAACTTGGATTCGAGTCGCAGATGATTCTATGCAGTTGGCGGTATACCTAACATATCTGGTAGCGACACAGGTTGGACATACTGAGAAGATGGTGGAATTACAACCCATCACCTTCAACATATTGGCGACCACATCGTTTAATCACGATTCATGGATCCACGATCCAACATAGGACTACGTCCAACTATTTAAACTATACTTACGGATCCACGATCCAACAGGGGACTACGTCCAAGATATCAATTATTTCAAATGGATTTACGATCCAACATGGTACTACGTCCAACTTATTAATTACTACTTACGGATTCACGATCCAAAGAGAGGACTACGTCCAAGAAGGTTGTGGGGTATTTTAGGCTGAGGGTACTGACGTACGGCACTGTTTAACTAAAATCCCACTGATAGCTCGATGGAACGGCGCACAACAGAAGAATAAATTAACACAGTAGTTGCTGGTTGGTAAGTTGTTCTTTATTATCACTCAATATACTGGAGCTATGCATTCGGAATACAAATCACGTTTTTTTGGAATCTTTAATGAAATAATTACAATTTTAATGTATGTCTTTAACGAGATAAACACGATTGTTCACAGTATTCACAAATGGGGAATATCGTTTTATTAAGCGACTGACTCTATCAATTCACGACACTTGTCAACAGTATAAAAAAAATTTAATTCAAGCAAACGACTGAACTCTCATACTGTGGATTGATTATCCATTGACCCTGTGGCCCTTCCGCCCGCTCCGAAAGAAGGAATCTGACTGCCGGTATTTTACGCTCACAATAAGAAAAGGGACACCTAAAGGGAAACTGCAAAAGGGGAGGAGCTACACGATTAACTTGAGGTAGTTAATCGTGATTGGACCGGGGGAAATAGGCATACATTATGCATATGTGTGTACGCCTCGCATACGATCGTCCGGCGACCGTGGATGGAGGCCAACATCGCTACTGCATCTTCCACGAATGCAAACAATAACATCTGGGGTGAAAAAGACACGAACCGAAGATCTGGTCATCCTATGGGAGGCCATAAATCAACATTTCGGTTGACGATGTGAATTTCCTTTGGTCCGCCGACGGGTGGCGGCCGTTATTAGGGAATTGTGTATGCATAGCACTCTGTGGTGCCAATGCGATGTTTAGATATTGCAACGAATATAGGGTGCAGCCATTGCCAGATTTTGAAAGTAAACACTTGCTGGCTGCATCCAATTCGTTGCTTGTTTGCGGTCCCTGATCGGTGGGGACCGATAATAGGAAACCAGCTATTGCTGGTAATTAGGGAAATGTTTGGTTTGCCTCAGCCGAAACCTTGTTGGCGGTGGCAAACCAATGGGACCTAATAGCCGCATGCAAGGAGTGCCATGGGCAAACAAGAAAACGAGTCAACAAGGAACTCTTTGTTGATGTTGTTTCCATAGCATAAGGCTATGGAAACGAGATGCCCTGGGTAGAATGTATGCCTAAGGATGGGATTTCAAATGCCACGGCAATGTGATAATCTTTGCCGTGGACTTAATGTTTTTTTAGGAATCGATGCCTGCCCGAGGACAAATTTTCGATGCCACGGCTAAGTGATAAGCTTTGCCGTGGACTTAATGTTTTTTTAGAAATCAATGCCTGCCCGAGGATAAATTTTCGATGCCACGGCTAAGTGATAAGCTTTGCCGTGGACTTAATGTTTTTCAGGGATCAATGCCTGCTCGGGGATAAATTTTCGGTGCCACGGCTAAGTGATAAGCTTTGCCGTGGACTTAATGTTTTTCGGGGATGGTGATGGAGAAAAAGGGGTTTGGAAGGAAAACCCCCCACAGAATAGGTAAGCTGCCTAACGGATATTCATAACAGTTATCCGATTGGGTAACTGTATTAATTCCAGCGATTTGGCTGGGGGTAAATGCCGTAGCAAGGTTACGCAACCTTGCTGAAGTTCGACTTAGAGATGAGTCGTCCGCCTGGAATAGTGGGGATCGAATGATGTATGGCTCTTCGGGCCCTGAAAAGCCCCACAAGGTCATCGATGACACAGAGGGATCCAGGATCCAAAAAGAGGACTACGTCCAAGAAGTTCATCGATGACACCAGGGATTTACGATCCAACTAACATTCAACATTAAAAGCATAAGTCAACAACAAACAACGACGGCCTTATCTCAAGCTACAATGTTAGCAATCAATGGCCAACTGGACCTTCGGTCATACACATATACACACACACACACACACACACACACACACACACACACACTAACACTGATAATTGACTAGGAATTAAAACAATAACTAAGTATATTTTATAACAAATTAATTCAATTAATAGTTATTTCTAGTCAACATAATTAATTATTGCCACCTTACCTCTGCACCGTACCGGTTCATGAGCAACACGAGCATTAAGGTCTCTGAGCTCAACCACAAATACCAACCGTCACTTCCCACGGCGCTGACACGAAAAGTTGGTGACGCCAACTAAGGAGGACTACTGGGTCCATTGTCGCGGCCCGGGAAGATGTTGCAGTTCCGCAACATGTATTATACCATTATACATTATACCATTACGGAAAAACACCATTGGCACTGAACGCTGCCAATAACAACTAGCAGATTCATCGGACTGATAACGAGCCCGTTATCAGTAAAATAACACAAAAGAGAACAAAGAAGTTTGATACATTTTACCACTGTACGGTTCTCTCACAGTTTGTTTTTAATGTTAAGGTTAAGATTTTGTTTTGTATACGGTGCTTGCAGCACCTGTTGTTTTCTTAACGTTGGTAGATCATACAGTTGGTGCTACACAGTTTTACTTTAACCCTTATGTCAATGACCAACTTTACCGACAGTAATCATTTCGTCGCAATTTCACGATTGCTCGGCGTAGTAGACGAATTTCGGTCCCATGTCTTAGATCATCTTCATTCAAACGTTTCTAATGATAATTACGAAATTTCAATGAAAAAAAAAAATGTTTTTTACTTTGAAATTGACATTTTAAAAAATCGAAATGGGTACCCGGGTACCCGGTCATTGACATAAGGGTTAAAGATGTAACTCTAATCGTTCTAAAAATGAAGAATAGTCTTTTTGATGTATCGTTTACCTTTCAACGTGTTTTAAATCGTTTTATTGTGAATTAAATTAAAGGGAATCTTTTTACGATTTATTGTTTCGTGTTCTTATTATTACGATCCCAGTGTTGAATACTTTAACGCTCAACAGTTAGGAAGAGTTTATTTGCCTAGTTTCTGCAGCTTTCTACAGCATGGAAAAGGAAGCATCGTGTATCAAATTACACTATCAACCACGAAGATCAACACTGATATAGCTCCAGTTGTGATGAGAACTGGATTACCTGAAGAGTAATATTTTTTGCTGTCACGTCGAGGAATCTTTCACGATGCTGAACAAGAGGAATGTAGCCTTCATCGAATATGCAAACAGCAATAAACGTAGCAATTTCAATGACGTGAGTTCCGGAATGAATATGTTTCGGCGCGAAAGTCCAAATCAAAGAGTTTAGAGACTCATTATTATTTTAAGTTTCTGAGCCTAAACATCGACTCAATAACTCCTCCGACGATAAACTCTCGTAAATTGGATTCATAATATCCAATACCTTGGTAAGTAGAGATTGACAGTCCTTGACAAATATCCATCATACTGCAGAAGATATTTATTCCTTCCCTTCCAACTCCCAAAAGCCGCATAGTAAATATCATTCTTCGATTTACTTCGAAGGACTTATCGACGAATGGACATGATTGTACATATTGTATACTATCGCAACTACATTGTAATGCAATTTTGAAACCTAGTCCGCGATGAGATGTTCGTGAAAATTGTATCTCTTTCTTGCAGGTATTACACAAAACTATGGAAGAAACCGCTGTAAAAACTATGAAAAACTCCAAAATACAGTAGCCGTAATTATTGTCAATAATCACTTTTTCATCATTTGATTTGCTCAATTTTGCTGCCGATACACTCGTAAAACTGGTGTCTTCCTCTACAGTTAATCTATTACCGTGAAATCGCCTTTTTTTACTTCGATCCGGACGCGTAATTCTTTTCGCTGAAGATTTTCGATCCATTTCACTTGAAATTTTAATTTATTTTACTCCCAGCACATGCGTTCACTTGGCTTGAAGGTCAGAATTCAACTGTTCGCAACTGGATGTAAGCTAACACTAAATATAAAAGATAATTTAAAAATACATAAAGGTTACCTTCGGTTATTGTATTTAAATATATATATGAAGGTTTCACGAGCAAAACAGCCATACCTCCGAAAATAATTTGAATTTTCTAAAATCCTCTTAAAGACATATTCTTAGATCTCTCACATTGACGAGACGATCCGGAAAGAAAACTGTGCCCTCGGATTCGTGAAACGGTGGTCTAAGGAATTCTACGACACCTACGCAACTCGATCCTTTTATCTTACCTTCGTCCGTCTACTGCTTGATATATGCTAGCCAGGTATAGTCTCCTTATCACAAGATTCATATCTGTAGAATCGAAAGTATCCAACGCCACTTGTTTCGGTTCGCTCTATCTGGGCTACTTTTACCAACTCATCGAGCTTTACAGCTCTCTCTACCACAATTACCTTGCCAAAGCTCAACTCAACCTGATCAATGACCCCAAATCTTTCTTCCACTTTATCAACCACAAACGGAAATCTGATGCCTACCCCACCTCCCTTTTCTACGGCTCAACTACTACAACGGACTCCCAAACCATATCCAATCTTTTCGCGTCCTTCTTCGAACTATCCTTCACGGACGACTCGTTCGAGCCTAACCCCTCCTACTTTACTGGTATGTCTGAATTCTCCCTCGGCCCTCTCATCCCTCTTCACATTCAACAACAGTCATAAAAAACTTGAAGAACTGAAAGACGATTTGAGTCCCGCCCCAGACGGACTCCCTGCTATCCTCTTAAAAAAATGTTCCTCTTCTCTCTCTCTCTCCCGCTCGCGCCAATCTTCAATCTATCCCTTGCTCAAGGTCTATTCCCTGACTTTTGGAAATCCTTTTACATAACCCCCATACACAAAAAGGAAAAAAAAACGATATATCCAATTATCGTCCCATTGCCAAGCTTTGGCACATTCCTAAACTGTTCGAAGGCCTACTATATGAGGCGTTATGTTTTCGCTGCGTACCCATCATCTCTCCAAACCAGCACGGCTTCCTCTCAGGCAGGTCCACTACTACTAACCTCATCGAATTCACATCCCACACACTCCTTGCCCTAGAAAACGGCGATGAGGTCGACGTAATCGCTATCGATTTTAGCAAGGCCTTCGACAAGATCTGCCATAACCTCATTCTCTTCAAGCTATCATCCCTCGGTTTCGAACCCCTGCTGATTAAGTGGGTCTCATCCTATCTCAGTTATCGAACCTGCCGTATGCGATTTAGGTCCACCCTCTCCTATCCTTTTTCCCAACCTCAGGTGTCCCCCAGGGCAGTCATCTCGGCCCTCTCCTATTTATCCTAACCATAAACGACATAGGCGCTTGCATTAATCACTCCTTCATCTCGCTTTACGCGGATGATTCCAAAATTTTTGACAATCCGCTCTCCCCTGGACTCCTCAGTTCTCCAAGCGGATCTTGACAGCTTCTCAACTTGGTGCCAAAATAATTGTCTAGAAATGAATATGTCACACAATCACCTTCTCTCGGAAGAGTTCCCCCACTCACCCACGCTCCTACCTCTTACTGAACCAACCGATAACATCGGTTGAATTGATTCGCGACAAGGAGCTCCAATTTACCGCACATTTTGATTACATAATCCTCAAGGCTAACGCCGCCCTTGGGTTTGTCAAACGCTGGTCGAAGGAATTCCTCTACCCCTACGTCACCCGATCACTCTACACAACTTTTGTCCGGCCACTACTCGAATACGCTAGTCAGGTCTGGTCCCCGTATCAAGTGACTTACATTCGCAGGATTGGGGGAGTTCAACGCCGTTTCTTGCGCTTTGCCCTCCGCGGACTAAACTGAGAAAATCCACTGATTCTACCACCATATACAAGCCGGCTCCGTCTTCTAACCACACTTGAAGAGCGCAGAATCCATGCCGACATCATCTTTGTCCATCGCCTTCTGTCTGGCTCAATCAATTGCCCAAGCTTGCTCTCCACTTTAACATTGCATACAAACCCCCGTAACATACGTAACCCTCGACTTCCGTGCCCGCTCATCACACTTCTCACGGCGCTAACGAACCCATCTCGCGCATGCTACGACAGGCCAACTCTTTCCCCACCTCCTTCGATTTCAACATCTCCACTCTCCCGCTCTCAAACGACGTCTCAGAATAATCCCGTCCTAAATCCGCCCCCTCTCTCCAATAATCCCCTCTACCATGCAATTCTACCTCTCCTCTCCTACCCACAAAATAGTTCCAGTAGCCCCTCCCACAATTTCAACCTCTCTCCCCATTCACCAACCCCGCCCTCTACCAGTGCGTAGACATGCCCTTCACTGACACTATCTCACAAATGCCGAATTTACCGTACACATACACTCGCTCTTCCCTAGCCTCCTACCCCCCCCCCCCCCCCCCCCCCCCCATCAAACAGTCACCTTCACCTTCCTGTTTTTTTCTTTTTTTCTCCTTCTTACTCTAGATTTAAGATAGTCTGTAAGGCTTTTATATTAATTTAAGTTAATGTAAGCTTGCATTAAACTAAATAAATGAGGGTTCTGCGCTCACTACACTAAACTAAACTCTTCGAGCGCTATGATGAGAAAATCCCTTAATCCTGCCCCCGAACATTAACCGTCTTAAATTAACCAACATCAGAACCCTTGAGGAGCACAGGGTCCTAGCTGACATAGTGTTTATTCATCGGGTCCCCTTCGACTCGGTCGACTGCGCCCACCTCCTTAACTTAAGTCCTCTGAACACAAACCCTCGAAATAAGCGTAATCCCCACCTTCTCTACATTCCCCCTCACCGGACCTCTTATGGTTTCAACAAACGATGATTTACACTTACGTTGCGGTTAGCATAATTTTCGAAAAAATATGAATCGATTACATCAACCCATAAACCACATCAAACCATTGCGTTGTCTCTAGCTCTTAAGCCCCTTTAGGTTATCTTCAGTTCAGATACATCGATTTTATTTGTTTAATTGACCATTAAGCCAGAACTAGGTCGTATCGCTGTTCAAAATGTTGATCGAAGACAATGGATCCTCTTTAAGGAAGGTCGGTCGGCTTCAATCCGTAGACGAATTAAACTTTGTATGTGTATAAACCAAGGTCCGTACGTAAAATAAGTCATTGTTGTATACGAGGGTTGCCTTTTATATTTCGGGATTAGAGAACAAAAACAAATATTGATCATCGAAAATCACTTTATTGTTTTTCAAAATATTCCCCATGAAGATCTATACACTTTTGCATGCGTTTGAACCAATTGCCGAAGCACTTTTGCCACTCTGATTGAGGTATCTCCAACACATGCATTCTGAATGCAGCAACCGATTCTTCAGGTGTCGAAAAATGTTGACCTCTCAGTTTGTTTTTTACGTACGGGAATAAAAAGAAGTCATTCGGTGCCAAGTCAGGACTATACGGCAGATGACCCATTAAATCGATGTTTTGGGTGCTCAAAAATGCAGTTGTCGCAGCCGATGTGTGAGAGCTCGCATTGTCGTGGTGAAGAGTGATCCGTCTTCGGCGGTTGGTTTTCCTGATTTCTTGGAAGACAACTGGCAAACAAATGGTTGTGTACCACTCAGAATTGACTGTACTGCGTTGTTCTAGTGGTACGGTTGCGACATGTCCAGTTTTTCCGAAAAAACAGGCGACCATTTGCTTGGAAGTGCTTCGTGCGCGAACAACTTTTGTTGGATTTGGCCCATCTTGAAACACCCAGACAGTCGACTGCTGTTTACTTTCGGGCTCATACGCGTAAATCCACGATTCACCACCTGTCACGATGTCATAGGCGTGTTTCGAAGCACCGCGACCGTATTTTTTGAGCATTTCTTTCGATCAATTCACACGAGCCTTTTTTTGGGCGATTGACAAATTGTGTGGGATCCAACGCGAACAAATTTGTTTGACAGTCAAATGTTTATGCAATATTGAATGTATGCTGGTCCCACTAACGCCTAAGGTTGTCTCAATCTCACGATATGTCACATGACGATCTTCCAATATCAGTTCGCACACAGCATCAATGGTTTTCGGAACAACAACTGATTTTGGACGACCTTCACGAAATTCATCTTGGAGTGAACTACGACCACGATTGAATTCACCATACCATCGATAAACACTGGTCCTTGATGGAGCTTCATCGCCAAAAACTGAATTAAGTTCATCCATGCACTGTTGCTGAGTTAATCCCCGCCGAAAGTTGTAAAAAATAATCGCACGAAAATGTTGACAATTTAATTCCATTTTTGGGCCGAGATGAATCTTTTAAGTTACTGTAAACAACACAAATAGTGCTCGTATGTCAAAACGTTCTGAGTGCGTATAACCTCAAAAATGTCCAACTTTACGACAGAGCTGTCAATTGCCGGATTGCAACACTAGGGTTGCCAAATCCCGAAACATAAGAGGCAACCCTCGTGCAACCAAGCCGACGAGAAGCCAGCAATTCATGACGGTCACTGCGTACACTCTCAGCTATCGACACTATATATTCTTCATTACCTGCTAGACGTCGTCTATTTGGTTGCTTATTATTCAATAATGAAAATTGTTTCAAATTTTTCGACGGTACACGGAATGGTATGTGAGGTATGCCTATTATGTCGACCACAAGTTGTTCTAAGCGCACCAAACACACTCCCCGTAGAACAAGGTTAAATATTTTCTATACGCTGTGCTGAGCTAAATCCTTCCATGGCGAAATGTCAAACAATACTAAGCAAAAACACGTAGAACACTGACCTTAGTAATACAGCCAAATAATTTCTAGACGGTGTGCTGAGGTAAGTCTTTCCATGATGAAATGTCAAACAATACTGAACAAAACCACAATGGCAGTTTGACAGTTTGATAGTTCTGTCATAAAATCCCTTCTGGAAAGAGTGCATCCAAATGAATTACCCTATGGTATAAGCAAGTGAGTTAATTATTAAAAATATTAAATGCAAAAACGAATTTATAACTTTATACAATTTTTATTTGTCATAACAACAAAATTTATATTCAAGATTTTAAGCTTCTAATGGTAATCAAATTACTTTTTCATTGCTTTGGAAAAAAAAGTAAGTTTCTTAAAAATCTAAGTAATAGATTCTTCTTTGTTAATGTTGTACTTGTGTGTGGAAAAAGTAAAGTTAGTTCTTATATAATGCACGCAGGAAGTCCAAAATGTAAGACGAAGGTAGGCTTCACAACTGTAACCTCCCCAACGCGAATGAGGTTAATAAACATAACAATATAGTAAGCGTCTCGTGCTTGGCTTAATCATTCCAATAACATAATTTTCGGGTAAAAGAAAGGATTGCAAAAGCAAATTTCTGTTCCAATATAATCTTTCTTCAAAAACTAGGATAAAGTGGATAGCTGAACGATAGCTAGAAGTATTCTAAACCTAATCCAGGGCAAAGCGATTTAACAAGTACTTTGATTTATACATGGTTCAAACATAGATAGGAACTTTTTATTTAAGCGAGTCTTCTCTAAATGCTGATGTATTTAAATGCAATTTTAAACAAACAACTAAACAAAATTCGTCAAATAATGTGTGTGGTCTTGAAATAAAAATAATGTAGGACAAAGTTCGGGAAAAACGGATATTCACAGAATCTAGCATTTGAAAAAAAGCAGTAATGCAACGCAAACGGAAGTCGGTACTATCTTGAACCAAAAACATAAAGTAAATTTTGATTTAACCTTATTTTATTTCATTTTATTCCATCGACGCAGACTAATTTGTGTTATAAAGTGTCATAAAGGTTTTATTGTTCTATCACGTGATGATAATCTTGACAATAAATTTCTAACCGTGCTTAAGCGGGTTTCAAAGGAATCACAAGCTAAAAATTATTTTGTTTCTGGTGTTTTGTTTTTTAATAATTTGAATGACTTTTTTTATTCTCAATATTAACTGCAATTACTTTTACGGCAGACTACGCTAAGTTTGTTTACTTTGACTGCAGGATAAAATTTTATCCAATTATAAGTCCACATCCAAGTCTAAACTGATTTTTGGTATGGTTTAGCCGCCCACTGAGAGCAAAGGCAAATGGCAGAGGCTGCAAACGTTTCTCTAAGACACCACAAACACTCCAATTTGAATCAATCGAACCTGAAAAGATAAAAAACAAGGATTTTCTTTAGTAAATTCAGTTTTAAATGCACTTAATAATATTTGGCTAATAAATCAATTTATCAATCAGAAAATAAGCAAAATCAAAGTATAGAGTTTTTGGCAGGTTGCAAAAAAAAAGATATTGTGACGCATATGACAATCAGTACTAGAATATTCTAGAAATTCCGAAACAAAGTACTGGAATATTCTAGAAAGTACTGGAAAACTGGAGACTATGAACAGTAGAAAATTCGAGGCTATGGAACGGACGGAAACGAAACGCCGAATCAAAATGAGGAAAAACGGTATAAATACGTCGCACGCAGATCAGGAAGACAAGTAAGACGTAAGAAGTAAGCAGTCAAAGACGCGATAACTGCGGAAGCGATAAGTCAAGAAATAGTTATGTGTACGGTAAAAGTAACGGTTGTTATTGATTAACTAATAAAGTGTTACATTAATTCAAAATCGATTTAACGGCTCTTATTTATTAAAAATAATTAATCCAGCGAACCCTAAGCTCGCAACAATATTTATGTTTCGTGATTGAAATTCCGGGTGCGCCCTGAAAATAGTAGGTGTCCCACACTATTATCTTTTGCGCCATAGTTTATTATTGTTAGTGACGCAGCATTCAAACCACAGCGGGCGAATCCCCAAAAAACACCATAATCCACAGCATGTCAATTCCCAGAAAATGCCATAAACCACGAAATGTCGATTTGCAGTAAAATGCCACAAGACACAGTATATTGAATTGATAGGAAATTTCTGGAAGATGCCGGAAGCCACAGCACACACAAGACATTGGTACCAGAGCCACGAACCTATAAAATATATAAAGTTACTACTTTGTCATTCAAGAGAAGTCTTCGTTTGACTTCCGAATTCACTAACACTGCCCAAGGAAAGTCGAGTCAAACAAGAAGTTTTAGTTCAAGTCAAGTCAGATTTAGTCCAGTTCCACTTGAGGACTAATTTAAAAGAGATCTATCGGATTAATGTTTAATAAATGTGTTTATAAATACATTGAGTCCGTTGATCTAAAGAGACAATCGTTTGGCCAGCTAGCGCTGGAATTGTTATACAGTTCACAATACAGAAAAGGAAAAGCGGGCGCCAAGTCAAGGTTATACGAGGGTTGCCTCTTATGTTTCGGGATTTGGCAACCCTAGTGTTGCAATCCGGCAATTGACAGCTCTGTCGTAAAGTTGGACATTTTTGAGGTTATACGCACTCACAACGTTTTGACATACGAGCGCTATTTGTGTTGTTTACAGTAACTTAAAAGATTCATCTCGGCCCAAAAATGGAATTAAATTGTCAACATTTTCGTGCGATTATTTTTTACAACTTTCGGCGGGGATTAACTCAACAACAGTGCATGGATGAACTTAATTCAATTTTTGGCGATGAAGCTCCATCAAGGACCAGTGTTTATCGATGGTATGGTGAATTCAATCGTGGTCGTAGTTCACTCCAAGATGAATTTCGTGAAGGTCGTCCAAAATCAGTTGTTGTTCCGAAAACCATTGATGCTGTGCGCGAACTGATATTGGAAGATCGTCATGTGACCTATCGTGAGATTGAGACAACCTTAGGCGTTAGTGGGACCAGCATACATTCAATATTGCATAAACATTTGACTGTCAAAAAAATTTGTTCGCGTTGGATCCCACACAATTTGTCAGTCGCCCAAAAAAGGCTCGTGTCAATTGGTCGAAAGAAATGCTCAAAAAATCCGGTCGCGGTGCTTCGAAACACGTCTATGACATCATGACAGGTGATGAATCGTGGATTTACGCGTATGAGCCCGAAAGTAAACAGCAGTCGACTGTCTGGGTGTTTCAAGATGAGCCAAATCCAACAAAAGTTATTCGCGCACGAAGCACTTCCAAGCAAATGGTCGCCTGTTTTTTCGGAAAAACTGGACATGTCGCAACCGTACCACTAGAACAACGCAGAACAGTCGATTCTGAGTGGTACGCAACCATTTGTTCGCCAGTTGTCTTCCAAGAAATCAGGAAAACCAACTGCCGAAGAAGAAGGCAACCCTCGTATAAAACACAGTCCACACCACCAAGAAGTTCTTTGAGCCGGTTCTTAGGAACAATGAGGATGCCTATCACCAGACCGGCTAAATCAAAAAAGACGCTACTTCAAGGTTCCTATTCAAGGGGCATCATCCACTCAGCTCGTGTTAGATCGCACCGTGCAAGCTGCCTGCAAGAAAAGAGGAGTATCCTTGCCGGTTGAGAAAAGGAAGGAAATGTCGCCTCACAACGAGAAAAAGAATAGTGACACCTATTACACGCAAAACCGACCACTCCCTAATACTTACCCTTTTGGGGCAACCTCCCACCATTAATCGGGTTCACCTCAATGTGAACTTCCATACCAATACCATGAGTGAAAATGCATGAAATCAAAGGCATACGCAGGCGGATCATAGAATCCGGATACCACATCTGGAACATTTTATGACGGCACGAAAATAAACATAACACAGATTCTGCCAGCCATAAAAAGAATAGTGACCAATTACATGGAAACGAGATAATAAAATGTGTTTGCAATCGTTGACCACATATACCAGGTGTACCGGTCTGAAGTGAGCGTCAAGATACAAATGTATCAATAGGGAACGTTTGTTGTGAACGAGCCCTTATATTTTTTTATTTGGTTGCTATGACATCTGTCAAACATATTTAGCTCGTCGTTTTTTCGAATGTGTGTTATGGGGTTATTTAACAATTTATAATTTTTAAGAATATGTAGTTTAATATATTTAAATTATATTGGGTAAGTTGGATGGGGCTTACTTGGATAGACCGTTGAGCGGTCGTTGGAGAAGCTGTTTGTCAGTGGCTCGTTGAAAGGGGCGTTGATGGCTGCTCCCCTGTTCAGCTTCGTTGTGTTGTTTTTGTCAAACTGAAGTTCGCTTCGTGCGTAATTTAACGTCCTCTCGATTGTCGAATGAATTACTTTTTTTTTGCCGTTGACGTTTAATTTATTATTCGACGCCAACGCCGGTTATTATTATTTTCTCTGCCAAGTAGAACTTGCATAAAGTAGTTTCATCATGCGGTTCGCAGATTAAGTTATCAAGAACAGCAACGATAGCCCACTCTTCCCGGAGAACCGGAAAGCCCGCTGGTGCACCAGGAGTATTATACAACTACCACAAACAACTGGGGGCTCAAGAACCAACTACTCCCTAATAAACTGTCTTGTAAGACATTTTCATTTTTTTCCGATTGTTTTTTGCCGCTTGGCAATGAGGTTCGGCTGCGTATTTACCTTCGCGGCGCCGCTTTAATTTCCGCCATTGTACGGACAACTTTTGTTTACTTTGTTTGTTTTTTGCTGTTTTTTTATGCGACCGTTCTTGATAATGGCCCCACTGTGTGATAACACACTGCTGCGAAGCGCACAAACCACTGTGGGGTTAAATACCTTTCGCCTAGCCAAAGGGGACATACCTGCGGTGTCCTCAACCCCACGTGCCTGCAGACACGTGGCCCCAAAATTTACCTTTCCGTCTAGCTAAAGGGGACATACATACTGCCGTCCTCAAGCCCACGTATCAGACACTACACAGAAGAGAAATTGTTTGACGGCCCATTAGCTGGGGAAACACAAGTCGCTGGGGCGGCAACGCCAGACGCCGACAGCCAGAATAATTCCAGGCGATAAATGTATGGCCAAGGAATAAACAAAAGTGTGACCTTTCTTGAGCCAACCGCAATTTGGTTTTCCTTATCGAAAGGACTATTTCTTTATCGAAACGACAGAGGTTAAACACTAAACCAAACAACCAACACTGTTCCTACAAGGAAATAGATACCATGTAAATATCGCAGCCGAAGCTAATGACTTCGGCTGAAGAAATCACCATAAACCACACGCGGCAGTAGCCTGATGCTTCAATGCTTCACTTCTCACCCGCTCCATCGTGTGTTCAATTCACCTTCTTCACTATCCTTGCTTAACGCTATAATTGGTGACCCCGACGTGATCTATATACATACAACACACAATCTCCCATAGATAAACAGAACTTTACTACTCGATCACAATTCCGCATAGAGCACCGGCACACTCGCCTGCTCCGCTCGTTCCTCGCCCATCGTTCGCACACGAAGTTGATCGTAACAAAGTTTCTGAGGAGGGAGTAGTGTGGCGTTTCTAACAGATACACACACAATACACAAGCAAATAGTGAAGAACACCGAACGAAAATCGAATACGAAAATGCATCAGCCGTATAACAAGCAATAACACAGCAATTCCACATCATTTAAATGTACTTGAGTTTAGAAATGAAATTCGTACAAACGGCAATGGACTGATGTGTTGAGCATTGGTTCGAATCACGCGTTCTTCACTATCGTCGCAAACGCTATAACTCCATATCTCTGCTGAATACAATGGGAAACATCCTGGAGAAGATTATATATGGCGGGTTGCTCGCCATAGCGGAAAACAACGGAGTGTTATCGGATCATCAATATGGTTTCAAGAAGACGCGATCGGCCACCGACGCCATCAAAACAGCCGAGGCAATAAAAGATAAAGATGGAAAGGAGGAACAGAAATGCACTAGTAACATTGGGCATCAAAAACGCCTTTAACTCGCCAATGTCTATCAAAAGAGCCCTTAGTCACACCTTCTAAAAACCATCATAGCTTACTTCATCAACAAAAAACGAATGTACAACACACTTGAGGGCAGAAAACTCTATGTCGGCAGGAGTTTCTCAATAGTCAATACTTAGTCCACTCATGTGGAATATTATGTAGGATGGATTTTAACAAATAAAACTTCCACACGAGTGTAAATTATTGGTTTCGATGACGACATTGCGGTTGTAACAATCGGAGGTAGTCCTAATAACTAATCGAAAGCGTGTGTGATATGCTAGCTTCCTGATCGGAAATCAGAACATATGGTGAAAGGAAGCCGTTAAGTACTTGGGAGTTATGCTGGACAACCGTCTAAAATTTAACGGTCACATAGAGTATGCGTACAAGGACCCGTATCTACTATATTACTAAACATTGGTAGATCGGGATATAGTAAGACCATTACCATGTCAAGGGTGGTCATATCCATATGTGGGCAGGAACTCTTCAAATAAAACAACTGAAGGGAATCGTGAGAGCAACACACAGGCTGCGCGCATTAAGTACTGCATGCGGTTTCAGGACGATCTCTAACGAAGCAGCATTTGCTATAGTCGAACTACTTTCCATAGACATCCTAGCTGAGATGCTTCGGATCTACAAAAGGCGAACCAAAAGGAATGAAGTGTCGGATGGAATTGCGACGATAAAGCCAGAAGAAATAGAAACTTCAAATGCTTTGTGGTAAGCCAGATGGAACACGAGCTTACCACAAAGGTAGATGGTCCTTTAACCTCATACCATTTTAAAAAGTTTGTACAAAGGCCGATCATGGGAATTGCAACTACCATCTTACGGCACGCTGAGTATCGAAAATACCAAAGCCTTTTCGGACACGACAGTTCATCTCTCTGGCCACAATGCAAAGAGCGAGAAAAAAATGCTGAACATGTCATTTTTGTATGCAGCCGCTTCGCTCAATGAAGGAACACCCTCCCGGGGTTAAAACAGCTCGTTGACTATATAAAGTGATCGAGGGGGACCGAAATCTGTACTCAAGTATCCCTAATACAGAATAAAATGCGCGAACTCGAAAGAGTAAAAGTATAAGCTGCAGAAAGCAATGGGAGACCAGCCTAAAGAGCTAACCAGCTCCACGAAAGAAACCTTAATATAAGCCGCAGAAAGCAATTGGAGACCAGCTTAAAGAGCTAACCAGCTTCACGAAAGAAACCTCAAAGTCAGTCCCGCGGGGAGTGTAGTAAGAGTAAGTTTTAGTAAGTAAAGACGTGTTACACGAACCAGATGTTCAACACGTAAATTCCCCTGGATCCAAATCTGCAGACCAGATGGCCAACTCTCAAGTAAAGTTGGTAAGAATCATAAAATGCGTGGCGGCAAATTTATGACTCTGGAGAGGATGGTTTACCCAACTAAACCAAGGTAACCAGGCAATTAGCACTACACGTTCGTTTTATTATAGCACCTAAAGAACGCCTTCCGACCGCAAAAGTCGTATGAAGACTTGTGTTCACAACTCTCAAGAATGCGACAACTCCATGCGGAAGATGTCACCGGCTTTGTTTCCCGCGTGAATCAGGCCATTGTGCGTTGCAGGGAGGCTGCGGAACTTTGTTACGGACAGACAAGCGGTGCCACATACGCCATCCAAATCGAGAGAAAGGCGAAGTCCGTCATAGTGGTGTTAGAGAGGACCACTACCGACATCATATTCTGCCCAGAATTAGATAGCCCCCTCGATGATATATTAACGCGGCTCACCCAAATAGAACACTCCCAGAAGATGTTTATACGACGTGATTTATCTGCCATGGGAGGCTCAACTGGGATTGGGGACTCCACGACACCCAAGCACGTCTACACGGTTCCCAACCCTAACCATTGGCTACCACAGACAACCACTCCACAAGACCACCAATCCAACCAAATTTATGGTGGGGTAATGGACACAGAGTAGCCAACTACAGTATTCACAGGCAGCGCATTACAATTATCCCCCTCTGGTGAAAACGCCAGTAAGTATTTCGCCTCAATTTTGCAGAAGGCCATTAGACACAGCAATGACTGCTGAAAAACCAAATCAGCACTCACAGAATTTGCTTCATGGGCAATGCCCGCCTACGAGTGCGGTGTGTCAATTCACTGGGGACATTTATGGTAGGTCAATCGACGGTATCCACCCAGCAGGTCAACCCCAGCATGGACTGGGAACACCTGTAAGT
This sequence comes from Microdon myrmicae, assembly GCA_963931805.1. Lineage (NCBI taxonomy): Eukaryota > Metazoa > Arthropoda > Insecta > Diptera > Syrphidae > Microdon > Microdon myrmicae. The sequence goes on from OZ007502.1 coordinate 99,568,384, forward strand.
CAACCCCAGTCCGTGACTATGATACACCCGTGTTATATAATTAAGTTCATTTAATTATCACCCCTCCTATAAATATTGCAATCTCCTTATCCTTTACCAATATCAACACATCACATACAAATACAATAGAATATTCCCACATACAATAGTTAAATAATTAAAATAAATTAAAACCCCTATTTCAAAACCACAATAATACTGCACACAGCCATAGTCTCCCTAATAGTCTTCCTAATTCCGTTTCCTCAAAATAACAATCGTGGAAGCCAAACAAAAAAGGATATTAAATGGAACGACACGACATTTCCGCCTTGTTCATTAAGCATTCGACGCGTGCGGCTGTGCTACGGGAATAAATAAAATTTAAAACCAATAGTTAATAGAAAAAAAAATATTGTTCAGAATAATTAGCGTGCAATAAATGTGAAAACAGTCAGCCGCGAACTCTCTTACACTGAACACCAGTTTTGAATAGTGCGCCAGTTAAAAAGTGAAGTGACTACCTATTTAAAAAGTAAAAGTATTTCAAGAGAAATTTTTGACAACAGATAAAACTCCTAAGAATTCACAAACAAAACACAACAAAGACACATCAGGTAAGAAACCCAAAATATGGCCCTAGGGCCAAGCCAGCATACCGGCAACAGGTTCCTAGAACTGGGAGAATGCTCACTCTCAGGCTCTGCAACCAACGTGCCAACAAAAAAGAAAAGACAATCCGGCAGCCCATTGTCTTTCGATTTCCCTGCTTTGCCGAACAAAGCAATTTTAAAAACACCTCGGTTTATTCAAATTCACCCAACCGATGCTTCAAGGCCACTAACATCTGTTAACGTCTTTGTGCTGAAGAGAATAATTGATTCTATTAGTACACAGTACGAAAGAATAGCCCTGCTTAGGGATGGCTCCATACTAATTCTAGTCAAAGACCAAGATACAGCAGATAGATTCATCCAATCCAAACGATTCGAATCAATCTGTCCGGTCGACATAAGACTACACCCCAAACTAAACATCTCTAAAGGAATCGTTTACGCCCCCTGTCTTATAAACGTCCCAGAACCTGATATATTATCAGAAATGAATTCCCAAGGCATTGTTGATGTATTTAAATTCACCAAAATGATGAATGGAGAAAGGAAGCCCACGGGCCTAATGCTATTTTCATTTGACCGTCTTCAACCACCAACAACAATTGAAATCGGCTGGTACAACACCAAGGTCAAGGAATACATTCCGAGGCCTATGCGTTGCCGACAATGCCAATTACTAGGCCACACGGCAAAATGGTGCAAAAATACAACGGCATGCAATACGTGCAATCTTCCACCCCACCCTGAAACTGAATGCATAAGAACAATCTGTGCAAACTGTCACGGCCCCCAGCCGGCATCTTCCTCCATATGCCCAAAATATATGCAATACCAACAAATTTTAATAATACAAACAAAAAATAAAACATCCCTATCCGATGCTAAACGCATATACAGAGAACAAAATCCCATACAAACAACAAATAATGATCTCTATTCGGAACAAATAAAGAAAACCGCCTCCGCATTAAAAACACCAACTGGTCCCAATTCAGTCCCAACAAAACACATACAAGTCCCAATGCCCGCAAACAAAACTGCTACCAAAGAAACACATATACTTCCCTCCACCTCCTATGCAACCTTAAAGGAAATAGAAAAGAGAAAACACCCTATCGTACAACAAAACACAATAAAAAACAAAACACGAAACGCTTCTCCCATACAAACTCAAACATACACAAACAAACCGAAACACACTCCAGCAGAAATGCAAAAATCCCGTTTAGACTCAACGGAAAATTTCCCTTTACCTGATCATGGAAAGATATGATCCTAATCTCTGTCACCAACACATTGACTCCGCGGCACAGGGCGACTTTCACTCAAACCAACCCGAGCGGATTGGACAACTGAGTAAAACGAGCTGTGTGGCGCGGAGTCAGATAACCAATCACCGTTATATTGACTCCCCCACTTTGAACACCACAACAAACACTAACAACAATCCAAACGATCTTTTAATGCTTCAGTGGAACCTGAATGGGTTCCACAATAACTATCACGAACTACAGATCCTTATAAAGGAACTAAAACCAGCGATCATAGCATTGCAAGAAACTCACTTACCCCAGTCCTCAAATGCTAAGGTGCCTCGGGAATACAAAGCCTACTTCAACAACCTCACAGAAAACAACTCCTCTAAACAAGGGTCCGGTATACTAATACATAGGGCCCTTAACCATAGACACCTCAACATTACTTCCCCTTTCTCGGTTACCGCAATCGAACTTACAGGGAAATTAAGTTTAACTGTTATCTCAATTTACATCCCACCCAACCAAACATTCAATCTAGCGGATCTGAATAACATAACTCAAAACATACACACACCAATCCTCCTAGTGGGGGATTTCAATGCATGGAGTTCAATATGGGGATCACGAACAACAAACAAAAGAGGTAAAATCGTTGAACAATTTTTGCTACAATCCCACTTGGCAATACTGAATAACGGCAAGCCAACCCACTTTTCCACACACAAAACCTTTACAAACGTAGACCTTTCCATAATATCAGCCCAACTTTCTCCCATAACTAACTGGGAAATATTAGACAATCTGCATGGAAGCGATCACTTCCCGATTAAAATCTCTGTCTCGACTGGCAACGGCAATAAGAAAAAGATCAAACTCCTCCCCAAGTTCCAATCTGACCGTGCCAATTGGGATAAATTTCAAACATTAACCACACAATTCCTTAGCTCCCATAGCGTAAAAAAAAAATTAACCAAGAAGCAGGTATTATTACAAAAATGACTAGAGCGGCCGCCAACATGTCCATTCCGCAGACAACAAGAAGGTTCCATAAAACCGTTGTCCCATGGTGGAATACCGAACTGGCAAGATTACGGACCGAAAAACAATCAGCTTGGAAAATCTTCAAGAAACATCCAACGGACCAGCATCTAATAACATATAAAAGGCTTAACGCCCAGTTTCGGAGAACTGCCAAAATTGAAAAGGCCAAATCATTTCAATCCTTCACGGCAAAATTAACACGCAATTCCACCCCAAAAAAGATATGGTCTGATATAAAAACGCTCACAGGCAATTATAATCCCCCTGGCATTACGGCAATAAATACCGGCACTAACATGCTTACATGTCCTCAAAAAATAGCCGAACATCTAGCCGAATCCTGGGCAAATATAAAGTTTAATTTTCATCCAAACTTCCACGCAGCAAAAAAACAAATGCAGGAACACCCAATGCGAATGACCACCCTAGGGAACACCTATCTCAATGCCATAGAAAGTCCCATAACGGGAATAGAATTTGAATCCAGTCTGCATTCTGCAAAAGGAAAAACCCCGGGCTTCGACAGAATAGATTATGCTATGGTCAAAAACAGCCCTCCGATCATGAAACAGCGTCTGCTAGATCTATTTAACCACATTTATAAATCAGGCGTCATACCACAAACATGGAAAACATCCACTGTCATACCTATTTTAAAGTCCGATGGGGAAACCGACACAATCAATGGCTACCGCCCTATTTCCCTCCTCCCCTGCTTAGGCAAATTGTTAGAAAAAATTATCGCACAAAGGCTCAACTGGTATTTAGAGAAATATACCCTTATAAGTATGCAGCAAGTTGGATTTAAAAAAAGTCGAGGTACAATGGATGCCCTCCTTCACCTTGATAACTACATTACTTCTGCACTTTCCTGCAAAAAGCATACCTCCATTCTAACAATAGATTTCGAAAAGGCCTGCGACCGCATCGGCCCCCACGTCATACTGAACAAACTTCAAAAATGGGAAATAGGAGGTAATATGTTCAATTTTATCAGATCTTTCCTGTCTAATAGGAAATTCAGGGTAAAATCCAACGGCGTTTGTTCCGGGGTACACAATCTAGAAACCGGTATCCCCCAAGGATCACCACTCTCAGTAGGTTTATTCAAAATAGCGTTTGAAGATCTAAGTATTATACTGGCAAAATAAATAAAGTTGTAAAATATTGTATCTACGCAGATGATCTCATTGTATTCAGTAATGTCAACAATTTAGAACTTATCAGTCAAACTTTTGAAAATATTCTCTCAGATATTAGAATGTGGGGTCATTATTCCGGAGCCAAAATCTCAAACAAGAAAACCAAAATATTACACATATGTAAAAAACACAGTTGTAATAAATTGTTAACAGTTAACTTTGAAAACTCCACCATCAGCAATGTTAATACACTAAAAATTCTAGGTCTACAATTTGACAGTAAATACAACTTCAAAAATCAATGTCTAGCTCTTAAGAAAAACTTAGATATAAGGTTAAATATAATTAAATACTTAGGATCAAAAAAGAGTTTTGTTCATACTAATACACTAACAAACATCACCAGAGCAATTATATTATCGAAAATAGATTACGGCCTACCAATATACGGGAAATGCAGCAAAACTAACCTACAACTAGTGAAATCCCCCTATCACGCAGCAGCCCGAATAAGTACAGGTGCATTCAGAACCACCCCAATAACAAACATTCTAGCAGAAAGTGGACTTCCGACGATTGAAAATCGAATGAAGTACCATTCAGCCAAGCTAGTTGTCAAACTTACCGCCACACCGGAGACACCCATAGTGAAGGATATTAAACACATCCTTAGGAGGAAACGGCCCCAAAGGCACTTGTCGGCCCTAGGACAGGCAATATTACTTGCGCACCAATTCCGAATAAACATTAAACCACAAAAGGCAAGGACAATTCACCCCCCATGGTTATTATCACCTAAGATATTCAACACCGATTTAAGCCTACTCCCAAAAACTAGAACAAACCACCTAGAATACCAACAACATTATCAACATATCAAAAACCAACACCGCCAGTGGAACCTACTTTTCACCGACGGATCCAAAACAGAGGACGGCACGTCATTTGCGATAGTCAACAGCGCAAAAATAGTAATCAGAAAGGGACTTATACCCGAATTCTGTTCCATATTTTCGTCCGAAGCAACCGCTGTACTGGAAGCAATTAAATTAGTAAAAAAGGACAAGACACTTATTTGTACAGACAGCCTATCAACCATCCAAGCAATAAGGAACCCAAACAATAGAAACCGAAGCATTCACTTGATCCAGCATAGTTTGTTCTATAAACAAAACAAAATAAAGCTTCTCTGGGTGCCAAGCCATAATGGGATAGCAGGCAACGAAGCAGCAGATGCTGCTGCAAAACTGGCCATCAAGGAACCCCTAATAACCTTTTTCGTTGAAAACAGCAAGGACTTACATAGATACTTTAATAGTGAGCTCCACAACTTAGAACAAAAGGACTGGGCAGACTACAGGCATATGTATGCAGTAGTAACCCCCAGAAGAGAACCCATCACATATCCACCAACAGCCGCAAAACATAAAATCAGGTGCTTCCTCCGACTGCGCCTTGGGCACACATTTATCACCAACCAACATCTCATCAACAGGAGTAATCCCCCTACCTGCCACATCTGTACATCCAACTCCAACCTATCCTCCAAACACATACTATTTGAATGTGCAGGGGTAAGATCTCGTTCGCAAACATTACAACGACGACATCCTCAACATCATATCCCAACCATCATCATCTAATATCGATAAGCTCTACAAACTACTAACCTTAGTTAAGTTACAAAATCTAGTGTAAACAATATTTAATATTTATATTCTAGCCGAAAGCCTTAGTCGCTAGTGCTATTAGTTTTAAGTTACCATGTAATTTACTTGCATTGTAATAAATAATAATAAATAATAAATAAATGTGAAAACGGTTTATGCAAAAGTGAAGCAATTGTGTTCAATAGTGCGAAAATAATTGTTGCACAGTTAATTGTTCTAGATCACCTATTATACTTAGTCGGATTATTCAATTAAATGTTATATAAAACAATAAATACAACAAAGAAATAGTTTAAATGTTATATAATTTTACATTTGGCGAAACGCCCACGACACCAAACCCTAAATGCAGCAGAAATCCAAATCGATCACGTTTCAACATTCAAGACTGATCCGGGGTAAGTTTGGTGAAGAATAAAAATAAAATATAATTGTTAAAATATCTTTAACACCCGTACCAACCACAAGGTGAGTTTCCACCGTTAGGACCTAGTGCCACGGTACCACAACGGGGCGGATGAGATGCGTACCACCAAAATCAAACCACTCAGGTCCAAGGCGCTCGTCAGACGCACCCGATGGTTGCACGCATGACTTGCAGCTTTTGTAACAAGAAGGGCCACGTATACGATGAGTGCCCAAGAAGGCGAAATACTCCGTTCTGCCAGGATTGCATAGAATATGGGCACGACGTAAAAGATTATCGTGCGCATTATGCACCACAACGTAATCGCAGACCACCCCCACCGAATAGGCAAACATATCAGCAGAGGGAGTCCGAAAGGAAAACACATGCGGGACCCAACCAACCCTCTACTTCCAAAAACCCAGCAACATCAAACCACCGAGTGTATAGCATTCGAAGTTGCTGCAAGTTTTGTAGCCGTAAGGGTCACATGGGACAAGTGCGGATACAGGGCAAGGTGGCAAAAACCACGAATTTCCCCAACACGCACCCATGTGCCCATTACATGTCAACGCCAGAGCCCACGGGCCTATACGGTAAACCATGAGTGGCGGGAGGTTTCCAGTAAAAAACCCCGACAACACCGTCGGCGGAATAAAGGAAATAACGGCAATACCTCTAGTAGTTCCGAGTCCTCGCAGACCCAGAAGCAGAGCAAACACGCGACAAAGGACAGCAAACGCCGGGAGCCCCGACCACAACACCGTCGACCCACGACGGACGAAAGCAGCTCCAACTCTACGAACTCGGAGCCCATTAAGTCTCGAAAGCAGACTAAAAGCGCACCTTCAGGCTCGGCGAGCCGCATGCCCCGACCCCAGCACCGTCGGTCCAAGGCAGGCCGAAGCCGATCCAGCTCTGCTGGTTCGGACTCTACAGAGGCTCCAAGGCAGAGAAACCTTTCCAAGAAAAGTGGGAAAAGGTGCAGATTTTGCGGTCGACGCAATCACACGGTTGCGGAATGTTCGCAAAAAGCAGAATGGGAGAGAACGGAAAACTTCCTGAGGTCGGGTCAGGAAACCCCAACCCGACCGAACTTAACTCGCAAAACAGCAAAAACCGTCCTCAGCTCTCGTCGACACAAGTCCCAATTATCCAACTCCGTTTGGACATGGGTCGTAGAAACACTACGCGCCCAATCGTGGACACCGGCGCTAAGATCAGCCTCTTAAAGCCGAAGGCACTCCACCCGAATTATGCGGTGGACGCCCAAAGAGCAACGACACTCCAGACGCTTTTTGCTAAAGGGAAGTCCAGAGGACGCCGTTACGGGAATTTCAGGTTGCACCGGGAGATTCCCTGTAGTTTCCAAATAATAGACTCATTGCCGGGGGATATCGGAAGACGGGCTGTTGGCTAACGACTTCCTGTCGGAAAATTGCAAGTTCAATGGACCGGGTGGTTGTTTGGAGTTTCCCGAAACAACCATAAACCCTGAAAGTTTTTCCGTTGACTTCGCAAAAAACAAGAGAGGAAGGGTTTGGCATAAGGCAGCCGAATGGGGAACACTACCATGGGACCTGGGAAGGTCCAGACCGCGGTCAGTATTCACCCGAAGACCCTACCCACACAGGGAAAGGCTGCGAAAAAATGACGCTCTACGTTGCATCAACAGAACCGTACTTCGAAAGCCGAAGAGGGCAATGAAGGAACACCGTTGGTAAAACTCCCACCAACCATCCGTCTGAGGTCGAAATCGTCCTGAGCAAACCAGTAGTAGTACCGGGGCGCTCACGAACGATAATTGGGCTACCCATAAAAATCCGGGATGAGGTAACTCTGGTGCCTAAGAAGTACAAGAAGGGATACTACTCTCTAATTGTATTTTAAAAAAGGCAAAAAGTGCCAAATTAACGGCACTTAATATCCTGAATTGTGGCGCAAGGCAAAGAACCTTATATAGCGTTTGGGATGATAGTGAAGAACGTGTGATTCGAACTGACGCTATGACAGTTAGAATCACCAAAAATTGAACCAAAGCGTAACACATCAGGCTACTGGCCGTGTTTAGAATTCGATTTTTAAACTCAAATATATTCAACTGATGTGAATTGTTATGTTATCGCTATGGTATACGGCTCTGATGCATTTTCTTATTCGATTTTCGTTCGGTTTTCTTCACCATTTGCTTGTGTATTGTGTGTGTATCTGTTAGGAACGCCACAACCTTGCCCGGAAAAACAAATTATTATGGAAAATTTAGCAAGCCTCGTGTGGCAGTTCTCTTTTCTGGTTCTGCCACCGAAAACTAATTAGTGTTTAATTTGTTACCTTAGATCCGGGAAAACGCCGATCAGGAATGCCTTCGCTGCGTGCCGCCCTGCGAGATTTCCACTCCCAGTCAATCGGTTATGAGCTTCTCTAATATCCTTCCAAGTTGATGGTGCATACAATTTTGTTGACTTCCAAATAATTGGGTGCACAAATTTGGTTGATAATTTATTCCAGCTTTATTTATTACGATTCCAATTTTAACAACTCTTTTGTTCTTCTTCTTGTACAATTTCAGTTTTAATAAATTTAAACTTTTCTTCCTCAGCCGTGACTGAATCTTTTTTCTACTTTAACCCCTTCTTTTCCTTTCTTTTCTTTTTCTTTTTTTCATAAAACACAAAAATCAAGACCGGACAATCGCTTTTTTCTTTGTTCTTTTTTCGTTCTTTTTCCGTTAACAACAACGTTTTTTCTTCACAACCGTCACCAACGGAACCATAACAAAACCGAATTTTTTACAACCTCCTGTCTCTCTCATTTCGCTCTCCATTCACGTCCACTTCGAAAAACAAATTCGAACTCGAAGAACTGCACGATCCACACCCGAATCAGGGTGGGTTCAAAAACTCACTTCAGGATCGTACAATTCTTCCACCACCTTACCATCGTACTATTTTAAAACAAAATTATGTTAAACACAAATTATCAAAGGATGGTGGTGGCCGACGTACGTAACACTCAGACTTGTTAAATAAGGCCAAGACCGGATCCCGGTTGTAGTGCCGATGATGATGATGAATATCCTGAATTGCCCCCAGACAATTTATCGAGTTAAGTTGCACCCAACCAGGAATTATTCAATCATCCGCTGGAAAAGCGAGTTAACACGTCGACGGGACTTCACTCTGATGACGAATCGAGTAAGCTCGTGTACGGAGGAACAACACCTCCAGTATATTAGACATCTGTTCTCGAACGGCCACTCGCCTGTAGAATCGACACAAGATTCAAGGTTGGCGCAACTATACGAGGAACTCCACTTAGGAGAAAACCTATGTCCTCAAGAGCGCCAATCAATAGTGGAAATATGTGAGGAGTTCAACGACATTTTCCATCTTGAAGGCGACTACCTGACCCATACCAGTGGGATATCACATGAAATACCTTTGGTACAGGACCAAGCGCCCATTAACCAACGGATGTACCGTCTGTCCGGGTGCAAAAACATGTGATTAATGAGCAAACTCGGGAAATGCTAGAGAACGGTATCATTCAACCTAGCAAAAGTCCATGGAACTCACCCCTATTGGTAGTTCTAAAGAAGGCGGGCCCCGATGGAGAAGCTCGATGGAGAGTTGTGGTCAGCTTCAGGAAACTGAATGAAAAAACCATCGGAGATGCGTACCCCCTACCTCGTATTGAGGACATACTATACCAAGTAGGTCACTCACGCTACTTCTCCACGCTTGATTTAGCCAGTGGCTACCACCAAGTCTTGGTAGCTCCAAAGGATCGAGAGAAGACAGCATTTAGCACAAACTACGGTCATTACGAGTTCAAACGTATGCCATTCGGACTAAAGGGAGCACCGGCTACGTTCCAGCGACTCATGAACTATGTCGTAACTGAGTTGCAAGGTATCGAATGCTTCGTGTATCTAGATGACATCGTCATATATGGTAAAAACCTAGAAAACCATAACGATAAACTCCGCACAGTATTCGAACAATTGAGATATCACAACCTCAAATTGCAACCGGAGAAATGCAGGTTTCTACGGAAAGAAATGGTCTACCTGGGACATGTCTGTTCGAAAAAGGGGCAATGTCAAATCCCGACACAACCGCCAGTGTCCGGGATTCCCCCATCCCTAAGACAGTAAAAAACGTCCAGTCAGTTCTAGGCCTGGCGAACTATTATCGGAAATTTGTTCCAAATTTTTCAAAGATAGTGCGCCCCTTAACAAACTTGTTAAGAAAGGACGTAAAATTCACGTGGTCAGACAAATGCCAGCAGGCATTTGAGAAAATAAAGGAAATGTTGGTCTCACCACCGCTATTAATCTTTCCAGATTTTACCAAACCCTTTAATCTGACCACGGATGCGAGTAATGAAGCACTGGGAGCCGTGCTATCACAAGATGAAATAGACAAAGATCAGCCCATCGCTTATGCCAGTCGAACCTTGAATAAAGAGGAAAGGAATTACACCACCATCGAGAAGGAGTTGTTGGCCATTGTGTGGGCGACTAAGAATTTCCGTTGTTATGTGCAAGGACGCAAGTTCACCGTATACACGGACCACAAGCCATTAAAGGGAGTATTTAACGTGAAAGACCCCACCTCACGTTGAACTAGATTCCATCACAAATTATTGGAGTTCGATTATCAGATCGAGTATAAACCTGGTAAATATAACACCAATGCGGGCGCCTTTAGCCACATCCCGCAAAATTGTGATGAACTTCCCACACTACAAAGATGCAATGTAGTAACACGCGCCCAAATTAAGAAACTAAGGGCGAGCGAAGAAACCCAGGGTAGTCAAATGGACGACGAGTCATCTCTTCACGAAGTAATGGTGATAACAAACCCTGACGACATCCAGCATCTACTACGGGATTACCATGACCACCCTTTAAGTAGGCACCAAAGGGTGAGCAAAACATATAACAAAATACGTGGGAATTATTGGTGGAGACTGGCTCTAAAGAGGTATGTATTAATGGGTGGGTGGTTTTGGACGTAACAAATAGAGGGGTATTGCAGTGACGACGTTACCGCAAATATTAATACTTCAGAAAAGGTGTCGTTCCTGTGCTAATTTCGAGTCTGCTCTAAAACTTCCTTCTGAATTAGCACCTACAATGGTCGACTGTCATCGCAGATCGGTTTCCCAGCAAATATATTCCGGTGGCTTCAGCCACTCATCTGGTGCGCGTCTTCGCTGCGGTGAGTTCAATTTGTTAATTAGAACTTTAATAAACAATAGATTAAATTTCTTTGTTGTCTTTACCGCTCCCCGAATGACGATCGACCGGCGACATTTTTCGAACATCTTTCACATACCGTCGACTGGATACAGAACAACCAACCTGCTTCTGAAATTGTTGTCCTTGACGATTTTAATGTGCACAATTCCGTCTGGTTGTGACATTCTAACAGAACCGAGGAGGCTGGGAGGCTGGCGGAGATGTTTGCTGTAAGCCACAACTTGACTCAACTCGTGCAAGAGCCGACGCGAGTGCCGGATGCCCGAGGCGATTGTGCGAATACCCAGGATTTGTGTTTGACATCCGAACCGAGTATTTATACCGTAGAGGTTTCTGCGCCACTGGGAAACTCAGATCACTGCTTGGTATCTGTCGCGCAAGCACTTGCATATCAAGCGAATAACCGGCCTAGGCAGCTTCGCCATGTATGGAAGTATGGGGCTGCTAACTGGGACGATTCGCGAATTTTCTTCGGATCCTTTCCATGGTCGGAGGTGTGCTTCGGAGACTCCGATGTTAACGCTTGCGCCGAGTCGGTATCAGAGATTATTCTTCTGGGGATGGAGATGTATATTCCACATTCCATCGAACGAAGTTCGTCTGATAAACCTTGATTTGATAAAAAATGCGAGCAGATTACAGCGGCAAAAAATAGAGCTTTTAAGCAATGGCGCTCCAATCCCACCGATGTTAGTAGAACGAATTTTGTTAGAATCAGAAACGCGTGCAACCAGGCGATTGATACCGCGAAGAAAGCTCACAACGACAGGGTGATCAATAAGCTCCTTCGGTGCCCAACTGTTTCGCGCTCCCTCTGGTCAATGGCAAAAGCTGTCAGCAGTAACTTCGCATCCTCCTCCTTCCCTCCGTTGGTGACAGACAGCGGGACGTTAATCACGAATTCAAAGGATAAAGCTAATGTGTTCGCGAATTTATTTTCCGCGAATTCAAACCTCGATCCCGGCCTTTTGGAGCCACCTGTGATCGCGCCGGTACGGTCTTCCATGCGGGATGTAAGATTTCGTCCACGCACTATTCAACGCATTCTACGTGAACTGGATTGTAGAAAGGCAACCGGCCCCGACGGAATACCAGCAATAGTCCTTAAGAACTGTGCTCCAGAACTATCGCCGGTTCTTGGCAGACTCTTCCGCTTATCTTATGCACGGAGGACCTTTCCTGCCTGCTGGAAAATCGCTCGAGTTCTGCCAATCCCAAAGACGGGAAAAAAGTGTCTCCCACAAAATTACCGTCCGATAGCATTACTGTCTATTTTATCTAAGGTGATGGAAAAAGTCATCAATACAGAATTAGTTAAGTATTTGGAGTGCAACGGACTTCTGAATGACCGTCAATACGGATTCCGTGGCAGGCGGTCCACGGGAGACCTTTTGACACTTATAACAGATTTATGAACATCTGCGATTGAACGGCATGGTGAGTCATAGGCGGTCGCATTGGATATCTCCGAGGCTTTTGTCCGCGTCTGGCACGGGACATTGCTGAGCAAACTTCATTCATATGGACTTTCGCAACACCTTTGCGACTGGACGAGGAGCTTCCTTGAGAATCGATGAAAATGATTTGTTGGAGACAACGGATAACAAAGTGTTCAGTTTTGCGGATGATAGTACGCTTGTTTCCTCCTTCTCGAGTGTTCGGCCGATTGGTGCATCTGAGTCGCATCAGCTGAGATGTAGACAGATTGACTCTCTGAATTAGGATCTAGATATGGTCCTGCAGTAGGGAAGGGCCAATCTCGTCGACTTCAATGCAGCGAAGACACAATATGCAACATTCACAAAGAAAAGTGGATCACCGGCTCCACTGCTGATGATGAATGGCCGGGCCCTCGAGGCTGGGGATAGCTTGAAACTGCTCGGCGTCATGGCATCATGGTGGGAATGTATCATGGCATAAACAAATGTCGAGCATCGTCAGGTCGGCCTCAGGAAAACTGAGCTCTTTTTAGAGCCAAGAAATATTTTACTCCGGCCCAACTTCTTCTCCTATATAAATCGCAAATTAGACCCGCGCTCGAATATTACTGTCATGTTTAGAGCTCGACTCCTAAACATACCCTCGATCTACTTGAGAGCATACAGAGACGAGCGATCCGCCTGATCGGGTACTCGGCGCTGACGTCGGGACTACAGTCGCTATCACATCGAGGGCGCGTAGCCGACATCTGTCTGTTTTACAGATATTATCACGGGTACTGTTCTTCGGAGATTCGTGGTATTGTTCCACGCAATTCGGCTTATACCCGCTCCACAAGACAATCCGACGGATCGCACCTGTCTGTGGTTCATCTCCCGACGGCGCGAACATCCCTGCACCCGAACTCGTTCCGTTATAGAGCGGGGAAACTGTGGAACTCCCTTCCCACGCGAGTGTTCCCGGAGCGTTACAACCTGCAACTGTTCAAAAATAACTGCAACAGTTATTTGGTGGCATCTCGGGGTGCCCACTCGGCGCTATAGGGTCGCCTCTCCCGAGTGAAGTTTAATAAAAAAAAAAAAAAAAATTAAAAAAAAAGTTGAATTATAAAACATAAATTGATATACAATGATTAAAAATTAACTCTTAAATAATTACTAAACCAATGTATTGTGTTTCGCTGTAATTTCCACTACATCATCATCATCATCATCATCATTATCGGCACTACAACCGGGATCCGGTCTTGGCCTTATTTAGCAAGTTTCGAGGCTTGTTAAATTTTCCATAATTATTTTTTTTTTACGGGCAAGGTTATTAGCCTTGCGCCGATATTTCCACTACATACTTCCCGTTAAATTAGGAACCCATATGACCCTTGTATCAAATTGTTGTGGTGTATAAACCGCATTAAAAATGGAGGGCCACTCCGAAATGGATTTTGCTGCAATATTATTAGTTAACCTTATGGATTTTAGACATTACTTATCAGAATGTAATTTTTTTGTAATAATTTTAAATTAACAGCGGCACTGGACTTATAGTAGATCAACCTTACGAAGTTCCATTTATTCATTTCGGAGACAAGTTTGACCCTATTCAACGCAAGTCGCTCTCAATGGTGTATCAAGGGCAATTCTTGTACATCTAACTTAACACCCCTTATGCATCACAAATCCCAAACATTATAGACAAACAAAATTCGAGGCAAAAACAGTTAAACTCACCCTTAAATACTAAATCTGCTTTCGGCAAATCCACTTGGTATCCAACAGTTGCTACGGATTCTTGCAATCTGAAGCTAGTTTCTAACTCCACGCCGATTTGCAATTGTTCACTAGCTTTCTGGTAATAACATATATGCCCTCCGCTTGACCCAACCGAACCAGACCACGATGAATCGCCAGTTGTATATCGTCCGGCTGCTGAAACTACAGCTATTTGACCACCTGGTACATTGGAGCCATACTGATAAGCTATTTCACCGCCCAAGGCTAGATTCGACGTCACCGACTGTAGATAATGTCCAACCAAAACACCCGAGTTGTTGAATATGTTTGGATTACCCACAGTCAGTGTGGCTGTAAAATCATCACCGCGGTAGTCTACCGAAAACTGTGATGCTGCGAATTTGTTGTCTTGAATCTACAAAAGCAAAAGCAAAATAAGCCTTAAATAAATTGATTCCCAAAATCAATGATCATCTCAAATTGTCTCCACTTACCTGAGAAACAAACTTACACCGCACTTTCGGATGAAACTGATGTATTAGATTGGCATTCAAATTCCCAGACGGATCAATGTCACCCAACATTACCGGGTACGCTTCCGTTGGAGCGAACTGCTTCGTGCCGACATACGTTGCGCCGAACCGATAACCACTCGGTTGTGTGCTGCACAGGTTAAGTGTATGCGATACCTGGAAGTGATTACTGAGACCCTTGTTCAACATGACCTTAGCACCTTCAAACGTCATCGCCATGATATCTAGAAAAGAAGAATTCATAGAATACATCGAACTTTATGGAATGTGATGCAACATTTTAAAGAGATAAATTCGGCCGATATTAGGTTATGTCATCAATAATCCTGATAATCTGTTTCAACATTGATGTACTGACTGAAGTATGGAATTGGAGATGGGGCAAAATATACCTTTGCATTTCTTATGTAGATCTTCGACTGTTCCAGGATTCTCAAGGGTGATTTTCTCATTTTTTTTAGTGGACGGCGGCGGTGCTGGCGCAGGTACAACCGTCTCTGGGAATCCGAATGTCGAATCCGTTTTTGAAGCAGCCAAAACATTACCCATTATGAATATCTAGTGGGCAAACACTTTATTGTTTTATTAATAAGATGAAAATGCTCCTAGCGACAATATGACCCACACTTCGGGAGAATTTTCCTAGGCAGAAAATAAAAAAAAAGATTTTGACAGCACCCTGAAGTGTGTCGAGTGCACATGGGGGCCCCTGTTAGTGTATGTATCCAATGACAGTGACATTGACAGTGCTTTATGACGAGTTGATTGTTTGGTTACATCTAGCTTATTGTCTATTGTAAATTATGTCCCGTGATTTAAGGTAAAGCATAGCGATTTCATTGTTTTATTTATAGATATGATTTTTACTTTATAATGTTTCATCACTGAACCGGTTGCTTTCTTCCATAATCCTTGTCGCCGGTGACTTATTTCTCTTTTGTAATTGGCCTACGTCTTACAATTTATGTGTAAATATTACATTTATACACAATCATCCCCCTTTGCCCAAGCACCCTTAGAACTAATTCTTCTTCTGTCGCAGGTTATGCAATCACAAATAAACCACCAACTTTCTAAATATTTAAAATCAAATGACCTCCTTAATGATCGCCAATAAGACTTTCGTAGGAAGAAGTTCACGGGGGCATATCTTATCGAAAAATCAAGCTCTCTATCCACTATTGCGATAAGAGTAAAATTATCGTAGTGGATATCTCAAAAGCATTTGCGAGAATTGGGCACTCAACTCCGTTGTCGAGGTTACATTTTTATGGAATTGCGATAAACTGATTAATTGGATGATTCTGGTCCGGATGGCGCCGAATCTGCCTCCCAATAAATTAATGCTGGTTGTTGCTGAAACGAAAAGAAAAACTGAAATCGCGGAAGGCGCTTTCTCTAGCGATGTCTCAGTCTCCCCTTAGCGGACTGTATTTTCCGATGCTTTTGTAATTCGAGGGATTGTACCTCCAGAGCCGGACTCTTCTCTGGATGAAACGGGCGTTTGAGTCTTGCCCAGTACAGATCCCTAACCGACCAAAAGTGAAAACGTGACCCTGTTACGGACCGACATTGAGTCCAGGTCCCCCCAGAATCCATTAATCCCCCTTCGATTCCCCTCTTTACCTGTAAACGGAGAATAACGCGCCAAGTAGCTAATTTGCATAAACTACTTTATGCAAATTCTACCTGGCGAAGAAATTAATAAAAAAAAATAATAATAAAAAAAAAATACGTCAACGGAAAAAAATTAAAAAATGACAATTCGCCGTCAATCTCCGAATAAGAACACTGCGAAAACAAAAGATATAGAGGCGAACAATCAAAGTATCTAAAGCAGCAGAATCATTAGTCTCGCATTACGAACAATATAACGAATTTGATTACTTTATAACTGAACTGAATAATCCCTGGCAAACGGACAGCCCTGAGATTTGGGAGGCTGAGAGGTGATCAGGGGAGCAACAATCCAACGCCCCCTGCAACGAGCCACTGACAACTTCACCAACGATCGCTCAACGGTCCAACTCACCGGTTCAATTACAAAGTAGTCCCCTTTAATATTAAATACATATATATATATTATTAAATAAAATAAATTGTTATAAGAACCCATAACAAATTGGCGCAGCCGGTAATCACCAGCTGGAATTTATATCGAAGCCGTCGGGGATATAAATCCAGTGGTGGAAGAGCCCCGAGGCTCTAACGTCCCTACCCCAACTAGCGGAACTAGCGGCTAGGTTAAAAGAAAAACAAGCCGTTATAACATAAAAAATAAAATAAATAAAAATATTGTTTCTCCTTTTCTCCATTTCGCTTTCCAATTACAGGAAAGAGGACGAAATCAACGTGGGGAAGAAAAATTAGAGATAGCTTACCAAAAAATTTTCCACTGTTTTAGTGTTCTCTTTTCAGGGTTTATCTTCTTCTTTCTTTCTATTTATATAGATTGGGTCTGGTCTCTCATCGTTGGATCGTCCAAATAGATTCTTACCTCTCATCGTTGGGACGTTTAATTGTTTAGTAAAATAGAATTAATCCCTCATCGTTGGATTATTGTTCCACTACCGTGTTTTCGTTTGCTACGGTAAATAGCGAACTGCGGTTAGAATAATCCGGGTAGCCCTCTCCGTACGCAAAAAATTAATTACGCGTAAAGCATTACAGTAGATGCAGACGAGAAGCCACACTA